>JARHVA010005989.1:925000-990000 GCA_037957365.1 Torreya grandis
ATAGCATACATCATTAATAACATCAGATAAATCCTATTATACCTAGAATCTAGATTTAAACATAGTCTCATCTATATTCACTAAGACACGTGTGAGAACTTCTTGATGTATGGTCTCTATGAAGAATTTAGGTATGCTATAAAAATAAGGTGAATCATGTGGCATATCATGTGAGGGGTAATCAATGATAGGAGTTAGAGTTGTAATATGACTGAAATAATATGATCTCCAGGATGATGAAGGGTGTAGGGAAGGTTAATCCTTTGCCCATAAATGACCCTAGGTACACTATGAAGAAGGTGATAGCATAGGCCATGGGAAATCATAAAATTTATTTTTAGTAATATTCACCTATTTATGTAATGTGTATCGCATTTATTTCAAAGATAATAAACATACCTATGTTTAAGGATATACTTTATAAAAATATGAGGATGAGACATGTTCTTATCAATAAATTATGTCTTTCTTGGGTGAAATACATCAATGTACTACCAAATTTATCATAAATGAGTATATGTATGTTTGTTTTTACCATGAAAATAATAAATGGGTCTAGGATTTGTTGACTATGGAGGTTGGTTATCTATAGTATAGGTAGAACCTTATGCCTAATTTTATGTTAATAACCTCTAATGTGCATAACAATATTTGGCCCAATGACCAAAAAACTTATTAAGATCATAATATGGCTCATCTACCCATTGTGTAGGTAGGGGATCAAGCTTAAGAAAAGCTAATATGTCATCACCATTAGTAAGACTTGTTGAGTAGGATCAAGACTAGGATTAGTAGTTGTGAGAGAAGATATTAATGTAGGTCAATGTAATCTGGTTGACATCTCAAGAGGGAGAAATATTTAAGGATTAGAAACCCTAGATAACTAATATGTTCCAATCATGGCATGATTGTGAATCATACTCAAAAGATTCTCAATAGTGACTAAATGAGAAGTAGTGTGAGTGGATCCATCTTAGACTTATGAACATCAAGTGAATAAGATATAGTGTCAAATGAAATATAAGGAAAAATAACTACATCAATATAAGGCATAATATGTAAATGTAATAAATGTTGTAAATAAGAATTATATCTAAGTAATTTTACATCCTTGGCTTTATAAAAACTAGCTAAGAAAGGATCATCTAAGGAATAACCATCATCATAATCAAGAGTGTGAAGATCAATAGTGCAAGCATCAATGGATTTATTAGTTGGGGAATGATGTGGATTAGATTGTTTGGTTGTTGTTATGGTATCATGAATCTCATCTATTAGTTTTTTATGAGATTGAGGTTGTAAATAAGGAGGTAATTGACAAATTATGTGAGAAGGTAGATCATAAGTTTTGATTTTGAAATTGATCTCATTAGTTTCATCATTATTATAATCTAAGAGCTTAGGTGGTATATTTCCCACAAGTTAAAGTTAGCCATTATAACCTTTATTAGAATTAATGGGATAATTAAATCATTTAGATTTGTGAAAAGGATGCTAAGTATTGGTTTTCACAACACATGTTTTAACCAATGGTCTAAGGTTGAGGAATTAAATATCTAGGTAATACATATTATTACAAGTGACATCAAAAATTACCTAATCCTTTATGAGGGAGCACAATTAAATTATTTCTTGTTTTAAATGTCCAGGCATGTAGTTTATGAAATCTCATGCAATGATGATGGTACTTATTGTGAGGACTCAAAATTAATTTACAAGCATGTGAGAGAAGGACCAAGTGATATAACTATTAATCACTTTGTTACATCAATTTCTGATTGTGTGGGGGGTTAATCTACATTCTAATCTCAGTAGGAAACTAAGGAAGGAAAATTACTCAGTCATGGGTATAAAATGAGATAGGATTAAACCAATATCTTGCACAAAATCTAAAGAATACCTAGAAATTTGGTGAAATATTATGAAGGGAGGAATTATGAATTTTATTCTAAGGATAGTTATATATGAACCTTCTATTTCAAATTATTTCATAAGGGTGTGGGAAGAGAGAGTTGTCAAAATGACGGGCCTAAAGATTACCATTACTAAAGAGGTCATTACAGAAGTAATAAGGATGGATTGTAAAGGAATGAATTCATTCAAAGATAAAAGGTATAAGGAATAATTAATTTATATTGTATTTAAGACAAAGGAGCCAATACAGACCAATAATGAAGGCTTCCTCATAATGGACTTACTAGAGATTTGGCCAAAAATTTGCCTGTAAATCATGAAATATTTAAATTTGGAGGGTAAGTATATGATCATACACTCTCACCATTTAATTTTTACTAAACATTTCAAACATTACTAAATTATTTATCAATACTTATTTCTAGGTCACTTGAGAACTCTATCATCTCCTATCAATCAAATTCAACCATTGAGATCATCATTTATGGTTTCATCTTCCTTATTATCAAAAGGGGTGGACCCTTGTGGGGAAAAAATGTCATCAAACCAATGAAGTGGATAAAAGAGAGGAGGAAGTCAAAATAAATGTTTAATATTACATGTGGACCCAATAGGATGATTCTAAGGATACAAGGACCCAAGAAGAGGATTCACAGGATACCAAAAACCATACACATGAGACCCAAGAGGAGGATTATAATAACATGACACTTACACTTCTGAGGAGAAAAAATAATTGAAGTTAAAAATAAAGTAATTTAAGATATGGTGAATAATATTGAGTATGAGGTGGTTGAATCAAATAAAAATCCAAATTATTCCATGCAAGGAAAAGTGAGATATAAGATGATAGATAAAGAGTTTGAGAGGATAGAGGAAAGATTTAAATTTCCCATGATGAGGGCTATAAAAGCCTTAGAATTGGAAAAGAAAATTAAATAGTTGGATTCCAATTTTTTTGACAAATGAAATATGTGTAATGAGATGAAGAAGGAAATTAGGTAAATAAAGAATCAATTTGAGTTCATCCAAAATGAGGGAGCCAACATGTGAGGTGGAGGATCAAGGAAAGCTCAAGATGTTTGAAGAGACTTGTTTGTTGGGGAAAATGAAAATAATTGGGTTAAAAATAAATACAAAACCACCTAGTATGAGAAGAAATAAAAGGTAACTCATGTAAATAAGAGGGAGTAGGAAAATAATGTATAAGATCTAAGTAATCCAACCAAGAAGAAAGAGGTGGATGTTTTGGGAAAAAATAAAAGTAAAGACACTCATGCCAAGAAGAGCAAGGTGGAAGATTCAAATGAACATCCAAGAAAGTGAACAAGGGGTTACATAAAAAATAAAATAATAGAGAATAATAAAAACAACACCATGGTTTCTACCCTAGTTGACTACTACTCTGAGGAGTCTTACCCTTGACCTTTAATTGATAGTTCTTGGTTTGCTTTTTCTGATTTTATAGATTTTTAGTGTTTTACTAAAGTTTGGTGGATTGTTAATGTAGTTTTTATATCTTTTTGGTAGAAGTTTGCTTGGTTGATGTTGTAGCCTTTAGGTTTGTTTTCTCCTATTTATTTATTTTATCTCTTTTTTGTATATATTTCATATTTATACTAGTTATGTGATCATTGTAAACCAATTTATTAAACATATCAAATAAAAAAGAGAGTATGACCATAAATGGAGCATAAATCCATATGTATCAATGTCACATTATATTATAATAAAAAATCCATGTAACACTATGTAATCTATGAGTAACTAGAGAGACATGTGTAAGAGATCTAAATATCTCAACATGATAATAATGTCATAGAAATATATAACTTATAATATTGAATCCTATAGAATAATCTTCCCCTAGTATCAACATCACCACCAAGTAAAGTAAAGTCTAACATCTAAATGTCCATGTGTAACTTGTATGTATTTCATCACACTCATTTACTATTGTAGATACTAAAATCTAATCTTTATTACTTGACAATGACAAGCTTGACACACCTTTACCATGCATGAATTGGGAACTAAACTAAGGTCATAATTCATCATCCTCTCAAACTTGCATGCTATATAATGAGTCAATAATTTTCTCAACCATTATACACCTATAGTAGACTAATTTTCTATTTCAAAACTCCTAAATATCACACACAAACATAGTTAGACTCTTAGTTTAGTATAATTATATATATGTTAGTTTTAGAAATTATAGTCATTATCCATAATTGATAATTACTTACCCTAATTGAAACAAACCCATTCCTAGTAATGAATATTTTATAAAATCAAACCAATATTTAAAGTTAGCCCATAATCCTAGTGTGTTAGTGACATGATGTACTACTCAATTAGATCCATATATAAATAAATTAATGTCTCCTTTGAAAGGGGCTTGACACTTATCTATTATACATCTATACACCAGTGTAAACAAGGAAAATATGCCAAATTATTCCCAATTTTCATTCCTATCATTATTAGTAGTCACAATCCAAGTTTGAATCACTAAAATTCCAAGTCATAGAAAAAAATTTAAGTACTGAAGTCAATCATAAGTTGCATAAATATAACAAAGGAACATAATTACACAATTACACTAGGTAGAAGAATTACATGCAGATTGATTTCCCACCTTATATTATTGGATACATAGGTATTGGTCAATAATCAAGTGGGGGTGATTTGGTTCAGATGATCCCATTATACATCCCCCAATTTTGTAGGTTTCCATCCCTCACAAGCACGTATAGGGTTTAAAGGCAAAAGAGGCTAATATATATATCTATACACATCATAATGGTTCAAGATTATAAACATAAAATAAAACAATATAGTCACATATGACTATATAGTCATTTTTCCCTAATTTTGTACAAGTTGGCACCAACTAGAATATTAGTATTGATTAGTGATATGAACCTAATCCTATGAAACCAACTCAATGCAAACAACATATTAGTTACATAACTAAACAAACCAAAAGTCTACTTATCCTTGAATTTGAATTTTATAACATAATCATAGTCAATCATAAAAGCTAAGTATAATGATTTATTTAGTACTTTATATATTTAGCATATGCCCTTGTAAAATAAAATGTTTTCTTAAATGTGATATATATTAATCTAAATTATATTTAATATATATAGACTAGATCTATGAATCAGTTTAGGACACAATCGAGAGCCTAGATCCCTTAGTGATCATCTACCACATGTATACTAGATATACTAATAATGATCATAGCTAGACCAAGAATATCAACAGTGGCCATAACTAGCTTGAGAATACTGACAACGGACACAATTGGCCCAAGAATACCAACAATGGCCACAACTAGCTTAAGAATATAAAATAGCACATCCAAACTCATATAACTTAGTGAGATTTGAACGTAGGTGTGGATTTAAACAACCATGCCACTTTACCAACTCACCCACATCTCATTAATATTTCAAAGTTATATCTTAATTATATTAATCTCATCCATTAATATAAATTAGGGTAAAACATATTGGTGAACCTGATATGAATCAAACATGTAGCCTTATATATTTAAAGGTAAATGGATCTTATTGAGGTACTATACCCATGTCTACATATCTAGTGACCTACATGACATTTACCCAAAGTATAGGGAAAAAATGAGGATTTTAATTGATTATGATGATTTTCTCTACATATTCAACCTTTAATCCTTCCATGATGGCTATCCATATTCCATTATCAACCTCACCTAATATATATTATCATGATTAAGTTATTACAACTCGACATACCAATGTATTGTAATTAAATCAAGGTGCATATAGAGATATCCATGCCATGTATTCACATGCCTTGATTCATAATCTATAGATAGTATCCTACCCTTTACCAATATACTTCATATCTCCCAAGATAGCATTATATGAAGTTAAAGGTGATCCCAAGAAACATCATACATCATTGTACACAACATGATTGGAATATGCATATAAGGAGAAATTATTGACCAAGTTATTTATAAGAAGTCTTAAATAATATGCATTTAGATGGTTTTATGATATCCCTCTTTAATCCTTGAGAACATTTAACCCCTTGGCTGACCATTTTTGAGCAAAATTTTCCATCAACATGGATGAGAAGATATACTAAACACAAATTACTAAGCTAAAGTAAGGATTAAAAAACCAATTAGTGACTATGTGCTTTGATACAAGACCATGCTAGCCAAGATGATCAATGTTATGGTTGAAAATGAATTACAACATATATTCAAATAAAATTTTCTATCACCTCTCCAAAAATTAATTATATTAAATAGACTCAAATCATTTGATTAGTTATGCATTTATTAAGGGACAGAGAAGTAAAGTTATTCAAAAAAAAAACCTTAAGTATATATCAAATTATATGACTACTTTAACAATGAAGTTTCAAATAAAATTGAATTGTAAGGTCAAACCAAGTGATAAAAATAAGTAGATGAAGACTATAATCAATGTAGTGTCATAACCTACAAACCACTTCCAACTGAAAGATCCACCAAAGAGGAAATTTTCATGATTACCATCACATTCTCATGTGCCACTAAATAATTTACTTGAGTGTAATATTATCACCATAATTCCTCCAAAATTACCTAATCTAAGTAAACCTAGACCAAGGAATTGTGACATAAATGCATATTGAGAGTATCATTAGATTTTGGGGCATTCAATAAATAAATGTTTATAGCTAAGATATAAGATATAGGATCTCATAGATGGAAACATTATTTATTTAGACACACCTATAGAGTAATCTCATCCACATCACAATGGGAACCAATATTTGAATATCTTTAATTACCCTTTTCCTAAACATGAGTCAACAAAAATTAAAAACACATCAGTGGTACATTATTCATACAATATACATCCTTCATCAAATATATATGATCATCAAATAGATATTATCACCGGTAAACATAGTGATACTCCACTTTAGTGGCCCATGATTATAATAAATAATAGTGAGATAGTTAACATAAATTCATATTTTTATACATTAATCATATAAGCCTACATTGAAGAAGAATATATACATAGTGTTATGATTTTCAATGGATCAAGTGAGAAAATTTTCATGATGTTACTTCTCCAATTCTTGGGTACACATGAAAAGATTTATAATATATATAAAAAGTAGCTAAATTATTTTATAGATAGGGACATATCACCTTGGGATGAATAATATTACCTATTTAGGTGCGATTATCCATATTATCCTAACCATTCCTATTTTATTAGAGTGATGTTATCTTTAACATATTATTAGGATGTCCATGGATGAAAAAACTTCATTTAGTAC
This sequence comes from Torreya grandis, assembly GCA_037957365.1. Taxonomy (NCBI): domain Eukaryota; kingdom Viridiplantae; phylum Streptophyta; class Pinopsida; order Cupressales; family Taxaceae; genus Torreya; species Torreya grandis. The sequence goes on from JARHVA010005989.1 coordinate 932,258, forward strand.
CCTCTATTCTACACCAATTCCTTAATTACATATAATAAAATAGAATGGTTACATTTTTAGGAGTATAGTATGAGTATCTGCTATAACTACTGATATATCCTCCTCCATCCCCACCACTACTATGATTGGTTGATACACATGTTTAAGAACATTGTTTAGAGAGGGGTGATACTACTATTCACCATTTTTAAGAGTTGGTTGATACCCCTATTTAGGATCAACATATATAGTCAATTTCTATACATAATGATCCATTTATACAACCAACTATTTGGTATTTATTACATTAGATAGTTACTCATAGAACATAGAGGGCACCAGATTATACAATACATACTCAATTATCACCCTCCTATTATACAAATCATACCAAAAAGATGTCTACCTTATAGATCTATCCATCATACCCCAAGTTTTATGAGCATTAAACATGACAAACAAGGTACACCATATGATTCCCTATCAAATTATGATCCATACCTTATTTATACCTACCAATATGATAGAGTACCCCTCAACCAACAATATATATGATTAATATATTTAGAAAATGTCCATGAAAAGAGAATTGAAAAATAATGTTGTTATTAATTATATAGGGAGATAAAATTATGAACTATTTATTTAAGCTATGATATTGAAGATACTAAAATTTTATCTTTGGTTATTGATAATGATAATATTGATACTCATTGACCACATATGACATGAAAAATAAAATAAGGTTATAATCTACCATCCTCTCACAATTTCATGTTATCATATGATTCAACCATCCATTTTGTTTTTATATACCTATAAGAACCTTAGTATCTATTTTAAACCTACTAGATATCATGCACATACATCTCATAACTCTTAGTCTAGTCTAATTATACACAAGTTAGTTCCTCTATATGTGGTCAATATTTCCAATTGATACTGACTTGATCTTGTCAATACAAACTTGTTACTAGTAATAACTATTTTATAAAATACAATTGATCCTTATAGTCAACCCATTATCCGAGCATGTCGATGACATGAGAAATTATTCAATTGGATCCATATATAGATAAATCAAGGTTTCATTCAAAAGGGACTTGGAATTTATCTAATAAACATTTATACACTATTGCACAATAATAAAATATACTCTATTCTTATCAATTTTAATACCTATCACTCGGATAAATTATAATTAAAGTATGAAACACTCAAAATCCAAGTCAAATCAATAATTTTCAAGTATCAAAGCTAATCATTATCTACATACATAGTGAAGGATAAATATCACACTAGGTGGGAGAACTATGTGTGGCTTGATTTCCCTCTTTAGAGTACTAGATACATAGGCAACAACCAATCATTAGGTAAGGGTGATTGGGATCATCTCAGGTTTCTAACCCACATAAGTAAATCTATGGTTTTAAGGTCAATGAGGAGAATTTATAAATATTTGTGCATCATCAGGGTTCAAGAACATAGTAAAATGTAATTATAGGTGACCATACAATCATTATGTTGTACTTTTGTGTAGGTCAGTACTCACGAATAATTCAATATCAACCAATAATACTTACCTAATCCTATGTAATATACATAGCATAGTCAATAGATCAATTCTATATCTAAACAAATTACATCCTTTCTTATCCTTGAATTTAACTTCTAGAGTATAGTGTTAGTCAGACAATCAACCAAAAAAACTAAGTATAGTAATATTTTTAAGACTTTCTATATTGAATATATGTCCATATTAAATTAGAAGAATAAATATTAGTATTTTACATTAGGATGAATGCTTGAATTCCATATCCATTGATATAAATTAGGCTAATTCTCTTAAACAAAAGAGGTAGCTATGCTACTTGGATGAAGCTATGTTATTTTGCTTTCAAATTTTCATAGATTTATTATGTAGGCATTATAAGTGTCTATCTTATGGTAATGAACACCATTTTGTAGCCTAACCAAAAATTTAATATGGTACCAAAACTATAGAATCTTTACTTTATTCTATATACAAACTCAAAGATAAAATTTGTAGTTTTCATTATTTTTCTGAATATTCATCATTTAGTTTAGTTTTCAAAAAGTTAGTTTATTTTTATGCATTTCAAGTTTTAAGCCCAAATTTAGTGGCTTACTATACATACCTAATATTATTCTCTCATTAGATCTTATGGGATGTTCATTGATCATAAATGAGTGATCATAGTGGGGTAATAAGGTTTGAAGCATAATTTATTTCATACAAATCTCCTAGGTTATAAGTGTGTTTTGATAGTCGTAAATCTCACATGAGTTATCATTTTTGGAAAAGTGGTAATTATTTTTACCTAATATGTGGTGTGAGGGGTATTTCAATTTTATTCAACCCATCATACAACATTATATATGGATCTTAGCTTTCACACACTTGAAAGTATATAAAAAGTCCCTATAAGCTTTTCACCAATAAGAAGGTTCTCTATCATTTTATTTCATCATTCCCTGATAAGAAATTAGCCCCAATAAGTTACTATTTATGTATTTTAGTAAAGGGATAGTGAAGCTAGGGGATGGTGGAAACATCTATATTCAGTTCCCTTTAGGCATGTTCACTACTTGATAATGTGGATTAAAATATCAAAGATCTTATAGATCAAACACATGTCAACCTAGTATTTCCAAAAATAAATTTAGTTACATTTGATAAATTTATATTGTTTTAGTATTCTATGTTTAGCTTTAGTTTTAATATTTCCTATCTAGATTGACTTTTAAAATCCTTATTTGGGTTTTTTTTTAAACTAATAGATAAAAGGAAAAGCAAAGGGATTTTTTTGGAATAAAGGGTTTATTAGAAGAAAAAATGATATGTCTAAGAAATCCATAGACCAATTCTATCTGAATAAAAAAATGAGTACAGAAAAATATCATAGGGTGACTGATCTAATTTTATTTTCTCATTGAAACAATCACTTTAACTGGTATTTAAATTTTTTATAAAAACATTTACATACAAATTTTTTTCACCTCTAGTCCTAAAAACACTTAAAAAAATTGCCCATAGCTCAATTGCACCATTGTAATTTTCTCATTAGATGATCATTTTAACATGTCTTCTTAAAAACACCTTTTCAAAAAAATAGTGCATCCAAAAAAAATTGAGTTATTTCCACTCAAGTTTTTGTGCTAGTATGGTGGAGAAAAAGATAACCCTCTCAAGCTCTAGCGACTTTAGTTGAAAATGATACATTATCAATGTGATCCTTAGTAAGGGTGTCTAACACATTGAAATTAATGAATAAGATAAACCTTTAGACCTTTCAAACAAAAAAAATGGGAAAACCATTATGATAAAACTAGATGCATCCTTAGGCAATAATTATCCCCTAAAATGAAGTTTCATTTTTACGGTGTCATAAAACCTTATAAATTTTAGAATAACTTGGAGGATATTTTTATAAATCATAGTAATTAGGGTAAAATATAAAATACCATTCAAGTATTGTATCCATTATAAAGGTTGATCATTCAACATTTAATTACTGATTTGAAAACATTGTGTTAACTCAAATTCACAAGTTATGAGTGTAAATGCTAATGACTTGAGTAAATTTTGTAATGATCATTTTGGTCATCTAAACTATCACTCATTATAAAAACTCAATAAGAACAACATGGTTCTTGGTTTTCTACAAGTTTATTTAAAATATGGCATTTGTCCAAGTTGTCCATTTGGAAAATAACATAGGGGTCCATTTCCAAAAAGAAAATCCTTAAGGGCAAGTGATAGATTTAGTTGGATCATAGTGATCTTATGTCTTTTTCAAATTTTTATTTTTTAGAAACATAAATGCATGCTTACATCCATTGATGATTTTTATTGTAGAATCTAGGTCTATTTTCTACAAAACAAAAGTGAATTCTTTGATCACCTCAAAATTTTCAAAGTCTTTGTTTAAAAACTATTAGAAAGAAAAATTTAGGATCTTTGAATATATAATGGAGGATAATTTGTAAAAAATAAAATGCATATATCTTTTGAATAACTAGGGATTCAACTTCAACATATCATACCCTACACCCCTCAATAGAATAGTGTAGTTGAAGGTAAGAACCTCACACTAAAGGAAATATCTAATTTCATGATACATTCCAAATACTTTCCTCTAAACTATTGATATAATGAAATTTAGTTAGAAACATACATCTAAAATCACACTCCCCACTCTATAGTAAAAAATATGACTCCCTAAAAAAATGGTCTATTTTCAAGCCATTTTTTTTAATTTCCAAGTTTTTAGATGTAATGCATGGGCACACATTTCAAATGAAAATTGTAAATCAATAGAAAGGAAGGGGTGTCTTTTTATATTTTTTAGATACTATGAAGATGTGAAGGCATGCCATATTCTTTTTCTAGGAACCATTAATGTGATTTATCAATGGAATGTGTTATTTTATGAATAATTCCAAGATTTCACTCAAACATCTACTCTTACTCTGCCATTACCTTTTGTCAACTTGGACACAAATTTCGAGGTCTCTTGTAAAGAACATGATAATTTGGATGAATCAAATTCTATGATTTAATATAGTTCATATTATGATCCATTGGGGGACAACCAATAACTCCACTAGTGCCATGAAACATTCATAATGCACCTACATACTGAACACAACCTCTATTAAAAAGGGTTTACATTATTTGTCATGAGTCTAGTTCTTTGGTAGAGGATAGGGTAAATTTTAGTGGCTATTTTTAATTAATTCACAAATATTTTGGTTTTATAAATTAGCATTTGGATATTTTATTGGGTGGTGAACAATGTGGATTCACCTAAATTATTTGGGTGTTAGTTTTCTAGGTCAAATCACCTACTATTTAAAATAAATTCCATACATATAAATATAATTTACCACTCCATAAAAAGTCAATAAGAGCTTATTTGACATTATATCTAATATATAATCATTATAGGACCAAATTTATGAAGAATATTAACATAGCTACCATCTGTATATGATTTTTTTTATAGTTCCACATAATCATACCTTTTATGATAAGTTACATTTTGCATGTCAATTTGCCTACATACCTAAACATCATCTATTAACTTTTATTATACTTTCAAAACACATACTTATAAAATTTCCAAAATCAACCCAAGTTAATTTCTATATGGGCCACTAAAATTTACCTTAGTAGGGAATCCAATAGATCCAAACATGACAAGATCACAACATCCATATGGTGTTGCACATTTCACTCAAGTGGCACTAACATAGGATCCAAAGACTTATCATAAAGTTTATAAACATCTCAAATGGTAGGAAATTATGGTATAAGAACATTTTTGACTGAAGAATAAAAAAACTATGGCTTGGTTCCACTTCTAAAAGGAATAAAACTAGTGAGGTACAAGTGCATGCACCAACTATGTAGTAGATGGATCCATCAACAGATAAAAATTCCAACTTGGATCAAAAGGTTTTTCATAAGTTTAAGGCATTGATGACCATGAAGCCTTTAATCTATTTTCTAATATTAATTCCATTAATCTATTACTTTCCTTGACTACAACAAAAGAATGGGAAGTCCATCAAATGGATGAAAAAGTGCCTTCTTGGATGGAGACTTTTAGGTTAAAATATCCATGCAACAACCTCCTAAGTCCATAAGCAGTGAAAAATATATCCTTTTATGTAGATTTAATATATCCCTACATGGTTTGAAATATATTCTTGAGCTTGGTACAAAAATATAAACACATTATTAATCAACTCTAGCTTTACACAAATTTCCTCCAACCCTATAGTCTAGACCAAGCAAGTAGATGGGAAATTCTTGATTTTCGTCATCTATGTTGATGAATTGATCATCAAAGGGAGTTACACCAAGAAAATTAATTATTTTAAAGTATGAATAATGAATATTTTGAGAAGGCTACTTATATTTGCTACAAATTTTCCTTCCTCTTTAGATTTCATAGTTTGAGAAATAAAAATTTATTAATCAATCCAAGTATGTTTAATACATACTCAACCCCTTCAAAATGAAAGACTGAAAGTCCACACCAAATATTTATAAATATGGATTCAATCTTGTTTCCAAAATTTATTATCCTACGATTGATGGTACACTCTATAGGAAATTTGTGGGAAGCCTTTTCTACTTAATTCATACTCATCTTGATATTTCATTTTCAATGAACTTGGTATCACACTATTATTAGGACCCCCATGAAAGCCATTGGTAAGTGTTTTAACTAGGATTTACAATCTTTGAGGAGATTTATTATCTTTCCTCATCTAAGTGGCACAATTGAAACACCTCTAGGCTATGGGTAGCCTAAGAATGAGGTGAATCTCTAAATAGGGATAGCTTCCTTGATGTACAACTAGTAGATCACTACTCAACCTATGCTTGTGAGGTGAAAGAGAGATAAAATTGAAAGTAAAATATCCTAAAGTAGGTGATACATCAAATTGATTTATGACTACCAAACAACTGCATGTCACACATGAGACTAAGATAATAACTAAACATACACTTCTCCAATATGAATCGTCTCACATCAATATTTCATTACGACATTTTGATTAATGTTTAGGCTAGGAAGACTAGACAAGAGGCCTAGAATGGCACTATTTTAATAGACTAACTCACTCAACCTTGACACATCATAAAACACTATACATGAGCTATAAGAAGAAACTTTGAAGCTATAAATAGGTGGGAGAATGAGACAAAAATGTTAAGGAAACCATAGTAATCACTAAGAGAGATCAATCATTCAAGTGAACACACTATGAATAGTCATGAATTAGTCTTTATTGATGAATGGTATGCAAATGAGCATGGCTTCACCATACTTAGGTGGAAAATTATTTACAAAGGCCAAAATGACTAGTTATTATAGACTTGAGAGAGAGAGAGAGAGAGAGAGAGAGAGAGAGAGAGAGAGAGAGAGAGAGAGAGAGAGAGAGAGAGAAAATAAGTCTAAAGGTCAAAAAGACACTTATAAATATGAGAAAATGAATTACTTGTGCATGAAAAAGGAATGTGAAACTGATCATGTAAAGTTAGGAAGCACAAGTGTTACCCAATGTCATGAAACTCTTGAAAAGTGTCATGATATTATTCTTGTTGGCTCCAAAACTTGCCTTCATCATTCACCCCTATTACTCTATCTCTATAAATATCAGCTCACCACCTTTGGCCCCTAATGCCACTTTCCATGCCTATGAAGATCAAATCCTTGAGTCCTGATATTGAAAATCATGCCATGTCTTGGGAAATGGAGTAGTTTCTTTGTTGATTATGGGAACCCTTACAGTAATTTCATATTTATTATGTTTATATATTTGGATCATAGGTCCCACCTATATTTGAAAAACCAATCTAAGGACATTGGTTTTCCTATAGTATTTATAATAAAATATACCCATGGATCATTTAACACCTTTTATATTATAATAGGTTCAAAAAAACCTATTATATCTCTATGGGGATTGAGAATTCATTATACATAGATACTTATTTAACCTGGTAAACTAGTCATAAGAAAGAACCTTGTAAGTTCTAACTTATCAAACTAGAGATCAATATAATCTCTAATATCACTCCTTTATGCTCCCCATGCTTGACTATCTTAGATAGAATTCTCCATGGAATTAAAATTAGATTTAATGGCATTGGGAAAACTCTATAAAACCTTACTTTGATGGTAAAAAATAACCGTTCAACCTTCATCAAGAATCTTGGGCTCATTATTTCTCTCAACCTTAATTTTCATTGGTTATCGATGCTTGACTTGGCTCATTGACACATTGACCCAACTCACTCCATCAATTTTCCTATGCATGAATGCCTCTAATCCATTAATCTTATAGCAGTGAAATGCACTTATGCCACTTGTCATGCACCCATGCACCCTTGAGGTTCACTGACAATTTTGACTCAGCTTGTTTTGTTGGATTTTCTATGTCTAAATGAATGCAAGCCCTTAGATATACCTTTGAATTATCAACCTTGTCCCTACTTATGCTACATTTTAAACATGTATTAATCCTCAAGATCCTTCTATTAGTTTGAAACTTCATTTACTTATTCCATGTGTCAACCCCTCAAGCTCTCTAGCTATTTAACTCATATCATGCCATTAGATTGAGATGTATAATAGAGTGAGGAATATTGATAGTGATGTGACCCATTACTTTAAATCCAATGACTAGTTCATGATATTAAAATTGGTAGTTTGTGGGATGTCACTTAACATTCACCTAACAATCATTGATGGTTGCATGATCATCAAATTTAAGTTGAAAAGGAATTACTTTGTTTGAGATTAAACTTGATGTTAGCATGAATTTCTCACTACACACAGGTCTAACTTTCAAAGATCCTAACTCAAACTAGAAATCTTATGTATTATAAAAATTTATAAGGATGATCTTGACATATAGAACTACATTTGTGCTTGATTTGTTGGTAGCACACAACTTTCTAAGCTTATTTATAAAATGTACAAATAGACTAGTCCATTCTAGTTCTACATGAAATCTTGGTAATGGTTTGGTCCTTCAAATCTTGATTTTTTTACTTTTTCAAAATTTCTATGGCTCTAAATGAAATCTTGAGGCATGTGTAGTTCAATACCATGACACCTACTTGAGGACCAATTCCTTGCTCTATATATTGATTAGAATGAATATTAAGTAAGCTTAAAGTTTTTTAAAATCTTTGTGGTCAATGTGAGATCATTGGACCACTCATTCCATCTAGAGATTTGTCCAAGCCATTTTGATCATTTGATCAATTAGGTACCCTTCTTGTTTATTTGCATCAAGACCATTTATAACTTGACCTATCTGGGCACATGCTTGGTATGTTGGCTAAATTTGAATAAAATTTATGGCAACTCATAGGGAACCATACCTACTATGATTGAGAACCCAGACAAGTTTGCCTTATCTAGTCTATTGGGCATGGAATCACTACTTGGGTTCAACATATTAACTTGGATCTAACACTAGCTACCAATCTTTCTCTAACTTCTTTTTAAAACAACATAAATACCAAGGGATCAAAATAAAAAAGGATTACCCAAGGCACTTATTGAAGGGAAACTAACCTAGAAAAAAATATGGACAACAAAAAAATGTGTCATAAATTGTACTTAGAGGAATTTTAAGAAATACCCTAATATATTAAACTTAAAACTATGTGTAACTTTCCTCCTAGATTAAAAATAAATTTTGACAACTTTCCTTCATCATGAGTTGTGGAATTATATGATGCATGGAGCTCTTTGATCCTTAGCCTTGATGCCTCCTTTTTTGTATCTACCAAATTCATTGGTGTGATGTTCAATAAGAACCAAAAAACTCCAAATAGGTTAGCTGTGTGCATCTAGATAGTCTCAATTTCCTCATGTCTCCTTAATTATGACCTCCAATGGTGATTCAACAAGGAATACCTTATTATTTTCCATGGTATCTAAAATAAGACTGGGCTTATTCTTTGTTTTAAGTTCTTTAGGCTCATCAAGGATTTGATAGTCCATTATTAAGATTTGAATCAAGTCCATGTATCTAATGAATTCTTGAGGTGGTAGAGTTGAAAAACCACTCAATCCATCCCCTTTGATCTAATTGGCAAGGTTACTCTCCTTATCTGTAACTAGACCATAGTCCCCTTGTAGAGGAACATATCCTGCTCTAAATTTCTTGAATAAATCATCAAATGAGCCCTTTGGTTGATTGGTAGCCTCTAGATACCCCATAAGTTCATTATTTTGATCAACTATTTCATTCATTTCCTCATCCTCTACATAACATGGTAACTCATCATCCTCATTCTTGAAGGTAGAATTGCCAATTTTACATCCAAAAGGGGTACTAATAAAAAATTCCTCCTCATAAATGCTTACATCATCCTCAACATATTCTCTTTGAAAATATTTTTAATCTACAATTTCCTAATCTAGTTCCCACATGACATGTTCCTCTTCTTGAGTGTGAATGGTAGAAATTCAAGATGGCTCCACTTCTAATATAACTTGAATTTTTTGGGAAGCCTCTTCATAGATGAAACTCAAGAATCTTAGAACATTGTTCTGTTTGACTTCTTTCATCCCCTTTTCTTGATCAGATAGACTAGGCATAATAGGATCCTTAAGACCAAGGGTAGGCATCACATAATCTAAGTGCATAACCCACAAAGGTCTCAAAGTTTGATATGGATGGGTTTCCTTAGGAATGGTAGGTGGAGTGGGTGGAGGGACAATTATTTATTGGGGTGGTAGGTGGAGTGGGTCTTGAGGCATAGGAGGAATTAGTGTGAAACTTGGTACCTTTATGGAATTCTCTTTAAGGGAAGCCATGAAACTAGGAACTTTCAATGGAGTAGGATCCACTGGATGTAATTGTTCTTGATTTCCTTTCCATGAAGGAAATGATCTAGGATTTTGAGGAGGAAGGGATGAAGGATGAGTATCTTTAGGTTTGCTTGACTACATGATTTGGTTCCAAGATAGAGGTTCTTCTTTACCCTTTGAATTCTGATTCTCCTCCTCTTTCCTTGTCTTCAACTCCAACTTTTTGATTTTATTTGATATATTCTCTTGAATAAGTTCCTCTTTAAGATTGGTAGGAACAAAAACATACTCTTCAAGAGGGATGAGGGAGGTTTGTAGAGTTTTATATCATTATTTATCTTAGGCTTTCAATTCCAGATCTACCTTATTTTGCCCACTCCATGACTTCACCACTTAATTCCAGCTTGGAACCTTGAAGGACTTCATAAGGGGATTTTGAGGAAGGATAGAGTCTTGGACCCAAACAATAGGTTATTCCACAACAAGGTCTTCATTTCTTTGATATCTCCCTTGGATAGATTTCCAAGAAGGAAAGGTTTGAGAAACATATGAAGAACTTGGAACATTCAAAGGAGTACTTGGAATGGTTTCCTAAATAAGAATGAATGGCATATAAGAGGGTTGAGATGGTGTATATGTAGGCACAAAATTTTGGTGAGGTTAGACCTATTGTTCCTCAAGACCTTTTTTCTTGTCTTCAATGCTCTAAATGTAACCCCCTACATTCATCATGTCATCTATGAGAATATTTAGATTTATTCTCTCAACAGGTGTTCATTCTTATTTTATTTACTGGAATGACTCTCTCACATGATGAATCAGGTGAGTAGGGACATCTTGGCCATAACATCTTTTTGATCTCAACTCTAGTGCATGTTTGTCAAAGCTTATCAAAGTATTCTTAAGTACTGGTATAGATGGCTCATGATAGGGTTGATAAGGAAAAATATTATGATGGGATTTGTATTCATATGGATTATTAGGGAAATATTCTTGAATATATGGCTGATATTGGTCCTCATATTTTTGGTGAAGGTCATGAGGAAGGTAAGATCCATTTATTTGATAATCAAGATCATGAAAAAATTGCAAAGGCTCCTCATATATTTGATAGGTCTCATGGTAGGGCTAATAAGACTCATATGGATCATGAGGATCATATTGGGGTTACTAATAAGGGGGTGGATAAAAGGAGTAACTACCATAATTTCTCATATTGACCTCATATATCAAATGAGATACAAAAACTAATTAGAAACTTCATTGAGACATACCTAGTTTACTCATAACTATAAGCTTGATTTGGAGTTTCCATTAGTGATAATGTGTTTGCTTCCAAATTTTAATAGAAGAAAGACACACCAAGATCTTTCCACTCTCTTGGACCTTTTTGCCATTCAGCATGCTAAAAATTGTTGTCACTAGGATTTGTACCCTTTGAGGAGATGCCTCATCTCTCCACATCCAAGTGGCACAATTGAAACACCTCTATACTATGGGTATCCTAACATTGAGGTGAATCTCTAGATAGAGATAGCTCCCTTGATGTACCACTTGTAGATCACTACCACACCTATGCTTATGATGGAAAGGGAGAGAAAAATGAAATTAAATTATCCTAAAGGAGGTAATACACAAATTGATTGATGAATACCAAATATATACTTGTCACACATGAGATTAAGAGACTAAATAAACATACACTTCTCCAATCTAAATCTTCTCACATTAATATTTCATTATGAGGTTGTGATTAATGTTTAGGCTAAGAAGACTAGATAAGAGGCCTAGAATTTCACTATTTGAATATACTAACTCACTCAACCTTGACACATCATAAAATACTTCACATGACCTATAAGAAGAAGATTTAAATATATAAATAGGTGGGATAATGATACAATAATTCTAAGGAAACCATAGTCATCACTAACCAAGACCAATCATTCAAATAAACATACTATGAAAAGTCACGGAAAGGGTAAAAATTATTAGTATTTGTTGATCCATGGTATGCAAATGATTAGTGATTATCCATACTCAAGTGCAACATTCTTTTCAAAGGCCAAAATGGCTAGTTCTTATAGAACTTGAGAGAGAGAAGAGAATAAATAAGTTCAAAGGTCATAAGGACACTTGTCAAGATAAGAAAATGAGTTACTTATGCATGAAAAAGGAATGTGAAATTGATCATAAAAAGTTAAGAAACAAAAGTATCACCCCAAGTCATGAAAATATTGAAAATTAGACTGAAATTCTTCTTTCTTGCTGAGAAAACTACCTTCATCATTCACCCCTATTACTATTTCTCTATAAATACTAGCTCACCACCTTGGGACCCTAAGTCCACTTTCCATGCTTATGAGGATAAAATACTTGAGTCTTGATACTAACAACAATGCCATGCCTTGGGTGGTAAAGTACCTACTTTTTTGATGATGGCTACCCTTTCATTAATTTCATATTCATTCCTTTTTTATATTTGTATCATAGGTCCCACCTATAGTCAGAAAACTAATATAAGGACATTGGTTTTCCTATAGTCTTTATATTAAATTAAACATATGGATCATTTAACAACTTTTATATTATAATAGATTTAAATAAACCTATTATATCTATATGAGGACCAAGAATTCATTATACATAGATCCTTATTTAACATGGCAAACTAGTCACAAGAAAGAACCCTATAATCTCTAACTTATCGAATTAGAGATAAATATAAACTCTAATGGCACTCTCTTATGCTCCTCATGCTTGACTGTATCAGTTATAATTATCCATGGCATTAAAATGAGATTTAATAGCATCAATAAAAATTTACAAAACCTTACTTTCATGGTTAAAAATAACCTTTCAACCCTCATCAAGAATATTGGGCTCATCGTTGCTCTCAACCTTAATTTTCATTGGTTTTTGATGCTTGACTTGGCTCATTGACACATTGACCCAACTCACTTTGTCAATTTTCTTATGCATAGATACCCATGAGCCACAGATTTTTTACCAGTTGAATGTAATTGTGCCTCTTAACATGCACCCATTCACCCGTGAGGTTCACTGACCATTTTGACTTAGCTCAATCTATTGGATTTTCTAGGTCTAAATGAATGTGATACCTTAGACTTACCTTTGAATTATGAACCTTGTCCCCACTTACACCATGTGTCAAATGCATATTAATATTCAAGATCGTTCTATCATTTTTTATCTTCACATACTTATTCCATGTGTTGACCCCTCAAGCTCTTTAACTATTTGACTCATCTCACACCATTAGATTGAGATGTATGATTAAGGACCATTGATCTTGTTGGGACCCATTACTTGAAACCCAATGGCTAGTTCATGATATTAAAATTGAAAGTCTATAAGATGTCACTTGATGTTTGTGTGACCATCACTAATGGTTACATGATCATCAAATTAAAAATAAAAATGGATTACTTTGTTCGATCTTAAACTTGACATTAGGATGAATGTCTCACTACATAGGTATAACTTTCAAAGCTCCTAACATGAACCAAAAATATCATTTAGGTCTAATTTAAATTTAGGATTATCTTGTCATGTATAAATACATTTGCACTTGATCTTCTAGTGGCATAATTATTTTTGAGTTTATTTATAAAATGCATAAATATACTAGTCTATTCTAGTTCTACATGATGTATTAACAATGGTTTGGCCCTTTAAATCTTTATTTTGAACTTTTGTAGAATTTCTAAGGCTTTAAATGAAATCATGATGCATATGTAGGCTTATCCATGACCTTGAATTCATTAAACACCATGAAACCTACTCAAAGACTAGTTCCTTTCTTTGTAGATTGATCAGAATGCACTTTAATCAAGCTTAAAGTGTTTCAAAAGTTTTGTGGTCAATGTGAGATCCTTGGACCACTCATTCCATCTAGAGATTTTTCTAAACCATTTTGATCATTTGATCAATCAAGAATCCTATTTCTTTCTCTACATTAGGACCATTTTTAACCTAACCTATCTGGGTACATGTTTGGTATGTTGGCCAAATTTGGCCAATAGTAAGATATAAAATTATTCTAAGGTATCCACACAATAATTTTAAATATGGGATTGATAACAAGTTAGGTATAAAATCCTCAATTTCTATTTACACTTATAATGGGAACACAATAATTATTAGCCACACAAACAATAATTAGGTAGGAAATCTAGATGATTAAAACTCAACTATAGGATAAATCTATCATCTTGGGGTAGGCCCCATGACTTGGTCTTGCAAAAATTGGACTATTATTACTTTATATACTACTAAAGTTGATTATGTTGGATCCATCACTACCAATCATGATTTTGTTTAGATTTTATGAATATTTTCCAAATTTGGATTTCCACATACTTAACCCACTCCATTTTAGTGTGATAATCATAGTGTTATACACATTTATCATAATCTAGTGGAGCATCAATGCATAAAGCACATTAAGATCTACATGTGTTATATTTATCAATCAATATGGGATACAGATGTTGATCTTAATTTTTTATAAATAGATGATCAAGTTTTAGACATCTTTTTGAAACCTTAGTTAAATGATCCCTCCACCCTTCCCTTCATCAAAGTACATCTTAAGGGGATATATTAGTGTATTTAATTACTCTTACAATATTATATGGTTTTAATATGAATTTTTATTATTTGTAATTCATGGATAGGCCCTAATTGATACATAATTACCCATAACCTATTATTATATAATTTTTTCAACTAAGTAAATACTTAATTGACTTTTGTTGATAATAGTTTTTCTTAATATTTTTATTACTACTCTCTAAAAACCTAAACCTAACACTATCCTCCTTTATTATCTAAATAATAACATAAAGGGATAATAGGTGATGATTATTATGGATGTAGTTACTATTGTACTGGTATAACTAGGCCAATTCTCATAATCACAAGAGGTGTCTATGCTACTTGGATGAATTTATGTTATTTTTATTTTAAGCTTTCATATATTTATTATGAAAGTATTCTAGGTGTTTATATTATAGTAACTAACTTGATTTTGGAGCTTATCCAGTAATTTAATAAGATATAATTGTACTTAATGTTTCATTAACATCTTTATATATGCATGACACTTACATTCCATGTGTTTCATATGTTACATATATGGCTTTATGTACACATACATTACTATGATTACACATTATCTTCATGATCAAATGATATTACATGATGTTATATTTACACATGACACAATATAATTAACTCTTATTTTTAGATGAGTGACTTATAGGATGCATCCCTCATCTCAAAATCATGAGTGGGATTGTCATAGAGAAATAAGACTCCATGAGAATAAAAACATATCAGAGTACAAATTTCAGACATGGTTCAAATATTTATATGGTTAAAATACATAATAGCTATTGGTACATTGACACAGAGTATAGGGGCATATGCATAATACTTTACAAGAATAAGATTATAGTTTTTCATATACATATACATTTGAGATACATGTTCTCAAATTCAACATATAGATGCATATAAATTTATATTAGTTGTTACATATTCAAGGAGATATGATACGAGTTCATTCACATATCCACTGCATCAAAATTATAGTTGAATGGTAAATGGTTGTCATTACACTTCAAAATTATTAGATCCATGATGATGGTGGGGGCCTAGATATGGTCCACTCTATTTGAATCATGCATCATATCCTACATTGAGTGAAACTACAAAATCAAACCTAAGTACATGGTGGGGACATGAACATTATTCATACCCTTTCTATCATTCATTTTTGTACATGGATCAAACTTGATAAAACTAGAGTGGAACATTAAAATTGAATATATAAGCCATCTATAGTGGCTGATTCATTTTTCAGCAAACCTTGTTTGATTAGATCTCTCATTTACCTATGTATTAATTTCTTTAAGTTGAACCTAGATGCATGGTTCTCTCTCTCTTTCCTATATAATTATTTAGTTTAGTAAATTATGTACTTTTCCCCACATTAATGATGGTTTGGGCATGTTTCCTTCCCAAATAAGGATCATACATAGTTACACAAGTTTGGGTAATAACCACCCTAGCACTCCATTGATTTAATAATAAGCATCACCTCCAAAAAACTACAAGGATGCATGGTTTTCACCAGCACATAGGTGTAATATAACCTTTATTATTTCAAATTTCAAATTTTAGATTACAAATTTCACATATGGACATTGACTACTCCTTTCTCATTGTAGGTTTACATGGATGAATTTTGTACATTTAGACCCATCTCTCAAAAGCTAAAGTGTGTTGTACACACTTAGATACATTTCATCCATAAAATCTAGAAATTTCATTAATAGATTAAAAAGGGGGGGGTTAGATGCTAAAATTTGGTCTTTGGTATTTGACAATGACAGTCTTAACACACAATTACCATACATGAGCACTAAAACAAGGTTTAATCTACCATCCTCTCACACATGTGTGTTATCTTATGAATTAACCCTTCCTTTTTTTGTTATATACCTAGAAGAACTTTGATGTCTATTTGAAACCTGCCAAATATTATACACAAAGATCCCTACTCTTAGTTTAGTCTACCTATAGAAGGGTCAGTTTCACTAGTTACATTAAATATTTTTAGTCGATATTGACCTAATATAGTTGGTACTCACCCACACCCAACAATGACTATTTTATAAAATCAAAAATATATTTAGGGTCAGCCCATTAGCCAAGCACTTTAGAAACATGAGGAATTACTAAAATAGATCGATATATAAACAAAGCAAGGTCTCATTAAAAAGGTAATTGATACTTATCTAATATATATCTATACACTATTGTACATTGATAAAATATACCCTATTCTTACCAATTTGAATACCTATCACTAGGATCAATCATATTTCAATTTTAAATCACTCAAAATCCAAGTTAAATCAAGCATTTTCAAGTATTAAATATAATCATTAGATACATACACATAGTAAAGGAACATAATTGCACAATCACATTAGTGGGAGAACTATGTGTGGCTTGGTTTCCTTATTTACAATATTGGATACCTAAGAAGTGGATAATCATGAGGTAGGGGTGATTTGGGTTAGCTTAGTGCATTACACTTTACCCATTTTCGTATCCATCTAGCCTTCATAAGCACATCTAGGGATTCAAGGCAAAGGAGGGTAATTTTTAGATCTACACATGTCATTAGGGTTTAGGATAATAAACACAAAGCAAAAAAGGGTAGTATCAGGTGATATTGCAGTCATTACATCATACTTCCATGTGGGTCATTACTGACTAACAAGTCAATATCGACTAGTGATACTGACTAATCCTATAGAACTAATCTATTCCAAACAATAGATCAATTCTAGAACCAAATGAACCACATGATTTCTTTTCCCTAATTTTCACTTCTAGAAGATAGTATCAGTTATATAGTCAACCATAAAATCTAATTATCATGGTCTCTTTATTACTTTGTATATTTATCATATGCCCTTGTCAAAATAAAAAAATCAATATTAGTATTTTGTATTCAAATGTATGTTGTAATGCCATATCTATTGATATGAATTAAATTTCAAATTTTTATCTCACTCATCAATCCAAATTAGGGTAAAAGAGATATTATGCAAGTTCATAAAATGAGTTATTTTCAATACTAAATCAATAGAAAACATTTGTAACATATCATTCTTGAATGCATTATGGATTGATATGAAACAATTAAAAAAATAATATCACATGATTGGTAAATTAGATCAAGGACTACTACCACCACTTGGAAACCATTCAAAAGAAATAATACTTGGACCAAAGAAGGTACATTATTTATTTCAAGTCATGCTTAATGATACACATTACAACCTATTATTGGGACAACCTTTGATATTATTAACACAATACCATCTACTTTACATGCATGTTAGTTTTACACATGGGGGACACACGCACACACACACACACACACACACACACATTAGGTAGATAAAGATACTTTCAAATACCATATTCCATCACTAACTACAATATCACATAGAAAATAAATTATGAGTACAAACCAAATTATACTATGATACACCTAGAAATCCAACATAACAACTCCATTTAAGAGTAAATTTTCATGATTAACATCACCTATTCATGTGATACTAAAGAAGTTACTGTAATTCAATATTATTACACTTCTACCTCCATAAAAGACTGATTTGAATAGACCTACACCAAATAATTATGATGGCAACACATATTGTGATTACCATCAGATTATGGGGGATTTAATAAATAAACATTAAATATTGAGACACAAAATACAAGATCTTATATAAAATAATAGTATTCATCTATGGAAACCTTTAATATAGCTGTGATCACAAATGGATAACAACCAAAATTCAAACTATATTACGAATAATAGGAAATATATCAATGAACAACTCAAGCATGCTAAACATAGAAATATCATACACCACATACTCATATTATATATCCATATTTAAAATATGATATACATAAATTCACATTAAATATATATGTGAGATACGATGAGACATTATTACCACAAGATACATGACCTCCACATAAGCTCTTTTAGTTACCATAGACACATATTATTGTACATAACATTGTGATTATTGGAATATCCTCAATTATCCTTATACATTATACATGTTCTCTCAAATCAACCATTATTATAGTAGTTGGATTTTTTAAAATTTGACTTGATACTTTTCATGATTTCTTCAATCCCAAAATTCCATAAAAATTGGTCTAATATTTCTCTAGCTTTCAAGGTGTCCCCTGCGAGTAAAAAAACAAATTATTTTTTTCCCTTGTAGTCACTTTTAGTAATCTAAGTCAAAATTAAATATTGGTACTTTTTATAATTAGAGAAACCAAATAATAGTATATTTCACAATAATCTCCATTTATCAGACAACAAATCCATCACATCGATATAAATTTGATGATTGACACAAACACACAATGTCTATAACATGTTCATCTCAAGATAATTATATTCATTATTAATGTGACACTTATATGGTGATATATTACTTAAATATCATTGATGGTTAAAATTGGGCTTGTTTCTAACACCAACAATGGGAAGTTTCAAGATGTGGGACTTGCAACTTGAAATAACCTCCAAATTTTTAAGAAGCTGGTCTCTTCTTTATATCAAGCATATACTAGGAAAAGGGATAGGAATTTTAACATAAACACAAATGCAAAGAAATAAAATATAACTATGGTGATGTGCCTAAATGTAATTAGACCCTTAATTTCAGCACAGTGAAACTATATGTAAGATTTAGTTACATTTAAGAACAAAAGGCATGATCAATGTAAAAGATGAAAATAAAGAAACAGAAGCTCACAGCTTAGACTACTTTTATAGTGACACAAAAAATATCAATAAAGGCATAGGATTCAATCTTATTATTAATTTTCAAGTCACATAAGAGGCACAGAAACACGCATAGTTACATAAACTTTCTAACTCAAGAAAATAGAACAAAGGCAAATGATATTCCTAATCACAACTCTAGAAAGTCTAAAACTCTTACAACATAGCTTAGACTACTTTTGCAATGACACAAAAAATATCAAAAAAGGCACAGGAATCAATCTTCTTATTAATTCTCCAGTCACATAAGAGGCACAGAAACATGCACAATTACATAAACTTTCCAACTTAAGAAAATAGAATAAAGGCAAATGATAATCCTAATCACAGCTCTAGAAAGTCTAAAACTCTTGACAAATTCTCTCTAAAAATTCTCTCTAAGTATCTCTATCCCTCTTCTAGTGATCTCTGCACCCTTATTTATAGCCTTGGATTCACTTCGAATTGTCTACATGTTCCCAATATAACAGCCCAACTAAAATCTAACTGACCTGGAAGTGTCTAATAGAAGCTATTTCTTAGATTTTGAAATGCTCTATCTTTCAATAGTTTATTGGCTGAAACAGATCATAGGACGCTCCCTTTTAATAAACAGAAGAGGACCCTTGGCCAATTCCTTGAAAACCTTATTATTACTTAGGAGACACTAGAGAATGACACTTGGCATGTTCTATAACACTTACCAAAGACACACGACACTTTTTGCGTAACTTATACTCTTTTATGTCTTTGCTCAGGACTGTTTCACCTTTGACACCTGTCGCAATCCACTTCTTCAAAACTTTAACAACTTTACAAAAAATAAGACCCACAACATTTCTCTCCTGAGCAAATTTAAAAAGGGCATAGGGACAGGTGGCAATTTCTACTTGCCTCAACAAAGGACACATGACAATCTCTGCTTTACTTAATTAGGGATATGTGGTGATCTCCACTGCTTTTAGCCACCTTTTGAGAAACTTGTGGAAGGTGACACATGATGGTATCCACGTCACTCTATTTATATTATAGAAACAATCGGGCCTCATTTCATATTTACATGGATATCGACACTTGGTAGCTTTCGCTTGCTCCAAAAATAAAACCTGAGATGCACCATAGTCTTTACTATATCGATGAAACAAAATAAAGATAATTTAGAGGTTGACACATGGTGGATTTTGCTCTCTTTAGCTAGGATATGTGGCATCTTTTGTCACTTTTAGAAAAACAAATTGAAACCTTCCATTATTGCCACTTGGTGCCCTCCACCTGATCCTGATACTTAGCTTGTTGAAACCTTTCACTTAAAAGATATTTGAAATGTGGATGCTAATATGAAACATGGATGCTGACACTTGTTGCATTCCATTGAGTTACTATGAGATATGTGGCACATTCTAACCAATTTATAGAAATAATGAAAGGTACCTCAACCGATGACACTTGGCAACTTCCACTTGATTTCGACACTTAGAAAAATTTGAGCAAAAATAAAATTGAGCCCATGCTCTAAATCAAAACTTCACCGTCTTGAACCAAAGTGTGCAGGACAAAATTTGTAGTGTGCAACTAAAAATTAGAATGAAATGTAGAGTATTTTTTACTCTACAATTATTGGCGACCCCAAGGAATTTTGAGCCTGCTCAAAAAAAAACACAACTCTTGCTAGATCAAAATTTCAAAATTATAGCTTCAGTAATGTTGTTTGGTAGGCAGACCACTCATCGTTAGATAACCCCTATTTATTTCATAATTCATTGAAGGCTAAATCAAGGTTAATAATATCCTTGTGTGAAAATTTTTGCAAAATTTGAACCAGAGCCTTCAATTTGAATTTGAGTTGGGAAATAGGAATCAAAATAGATTTTACTTTAGGAACTGATGAATCATCCCTTAAATCCTAAAAAACTATCTGATCATTATATTTGGCCAATAGTAAAGGTTCAATTTCATCAACCATTAGCACCATGTTGTCATCAGGAAATGGAGAAGGAAGACCTAATTTCACTAGATCTTCAATGTGTTATTTCATTTCATTAATTCCTTCTTTCATGACATCTAGGAGCTCTCTATAACTAATGGCTACGAAATTACAACGAAGAACCTCATTCACTTGCTTAACAGCAACCATTCTATTCTCAATTCCTACTACTGACAACATTCTATCTATTTCATCATAAAGATTCTACAACAACATTTTAGAGTCCAATACTCTCCCAAAAACTGTAGCCAGAGTGTTTGCAACTGAATTCTCCAACTTTTCACACCATTTTTGTGTAAATAGTAGGAAGGTGAGAGAAGTCTTAAGCTGAATAATCTCTGAAGAGATTCTCTTCCACATGGATTCATATAGCTCCTTCACTAGACTTAACACTCTGACATTCTTTGGCCTATTGGCCAGCTCTAGTGTCAATTGTTCTACTCTTTATTGCTCTACTTGAAATTGGGCTTGTATAGTTCTAGTATTATTCTATTCACTTAGCAGCTTTTGTTGTAATTGGGTAACTTATATTAGGTGTTCCTCACATTTTTCTTGCAATGCTTATTTTTCCCACCTTAGGGTCATCACCACATATTTTACCTATGTTAGCCCTACTTTTAAGGAATCATTTTGAGCCTAGATTGCCTGGTGAGTCTGAAGAGAAACAATATCTTGCAACTATTTATTCAGATTTTCTATCTCTTTTATTGATTTATGTGGTCAAATTGTTATAGTTTGCCTTTTCCTTGGCTAAATCAGCCTCCATCTTTTGTAGCCTCTTTGATGTCTTCACGTAGTCTTCAAAAATTATAGAAGTGGATTCAGTTAGTAGCTCAATTTCATCTTGTGACCTAAATAGGGACATGCCGATGGCCACTGCATTCATTGTGTAGTCTTCCAACTACATCTACTCACTTGGTTTGATTACATTTGGTGACAAATGAGTCACCATCAATTACTGCTAAATGGGGTCAAATTGTGACTGCAGATGGGGTGTAGCCAAGGCCTTATTTTCTTTGATCCTCTTTTTCTCTCTTTGGGCTTCCCTTGCCTTCCTAGCAGCATCTACTTGGGTTCGGAAGGTAGAAGGAGAGGCAATGTGCCCACCTACAAAAGGATGTCCCTGTGGCAAACCATATTGAATAGCCAATAGTTGGCTATGGGCAATCCAAGGGGAAAGTTTCTTCGAAACAGAAGGGGAAAAGTGAGGTAATGTTAAATCTTGAGTAGGGATAGATGGGGTGAAGTGAGAAATGGAAATGACAAAGGTGGCAGGGGATAAAATTTGGCTAGATGGAATAATCATGCCCATAAGAGAAGAAAGAGATTGAGAAGGAGGAGGAATAATACTTACTTGAGGAGTAATTAAAGTACTCTGTAATTGGCATTATGAAGGTTCTGCTTCCTCATCTGAATCAAACTAAAATTGCACCCTCTTTCATTTCTTGGGTGTCTCTTCTTCTGGCTGTGTTTCTTTTCCTTTCACATCTACTACTACCATCAGTGATGCTTGTGGAGAACTAGGAATTTCAATAACCAATGTTGATGGGGAAGCTTTTGGTGGTGAAGGCACAACACTCTTTTGCTATTCCATGATGCTAAGAGTTTGGGGCCAAACTGTTATAGTGACTGCAGCTGCAGTTTGCCCTGGGGCCTGGGATTCATTATTGGACCCTACTCTAGCTTCTAGCTCTACACTTAGTGTCAGAAAATTACTTGTATTTGGGCTAGATATAGGGGAGAGATGACACTCATCCCAGAGTTCCTCCCATCTCTCATCTGAGTCCACGTTCTTGAAAGAATGGGTTGTTTGACAAATTTCTTGCCTATATTTCCAATAGGCTTCTATTTTCTCAACATCCCAATCTTTATTCTTTAGTGTCCTTCTTAAGCCAGAAGTCATTTTGAATTTAGGATCAAAATCCGTCTAATTAACATAGAATGTTTCCCAGGCTCTATTTTGTGGAAGGGGCAAATTTGTTAATTCAACATAAAATCCAAGAGCATCTTCTCTAAGATTTTTCTTATTTTCCCAAAAAGGGCAGCCTTCATGTGTAATTCTAGTTGCAACCCTATTAGTCCTTATCCAAGAAGATATGAAACCATTTGGGTCATATACCCATTTGTCTTCAACTAGTAGGAAACCTAGGAAGGCCAGCTTTCTAGGCAACACAATCTCAACGTCTCTGGCTTCTAATACCATGCTGGTTTTCATCCATGGGAGGTCATACATTTTCCTCTTCCTCTTCCTAGAGACATATTCATTATCTACTATAGATACCTACCTAGTGACCTCTAAGAATGCTAACCTAAGAGTCAAAATATTAGGTAGCAACATTGGTTCCCCACAAAAACCATGGACTCTTATAATTGTATGGTGGGACCCAAAATAGAAATCACAAGGAATTGGGCAACTGGCCAGAAGGTTTGAAACACTTGGGAATAGTCTATTCATAACTAGTTTGGGGCTGAGGTGACAAAAAGTAGGTGTAACAAATAATTCCTAGAATTCATATGGGTCGCTAGTTTTTGACAAAATATGTGTCCATGCAGACACAGGAATGGTCCTTTGTAAATCAAAACTTGGGTCATACATATCAAGATGCATATGTTGGGAAAAGATGTTAGAGTTATGATATAGCATGAGGTGTAATAAATAAGAAGAGTACATTAAAATTCCTTTTGATTTGAAATGGGCCAATTATTCCACCATGGAGTATGCAATCAATTCAGAAAAATCAAGCCGATACTCTTGATTTTTGTCGACAGTCTTCAGCCTGAAGAGGATAGCCATTTATTCTCCATAAACTGCCATATCATCTTTCATGTCGAAGAGGAAAGCCATCATAGATAGTGCATCTTAGCTAGCTTGTGCAAATTGGGCTCTTACTATAGGGAGTGTAGGCACAATAGTATCATCATCGCCCATTTGCAATTTAGATCTTAAGAACCTCAACTGGGTATTAATGTTTCCCCACATTCTTTGCATTTTAGAAATAGTGGGAAACATAACTATCTTATTGTGATATAGGGCTAACATGTCCCTAATAGCCTATGGTGTGATTTACACCTTGAATGGACCCACATTGTATAGTGCTTGAGGGTGCATGGAATAAGTCTGCGCATAATTCGACCAAGTCAAGACATGGATGTATAGCTGGGACAGTGAATTGTGCCAGTTATGAAGTCCATATCCTCATGGCAAATGTCTCATATTGACCTACTCTAGTCTCTAAAGACACCTTTGATGTGCCCCTTCTCTAAGGTTTTTCTTACTTGCTCTTTGAAGAATTGGGTCCATAACTCCATCTGCATAATCTTTTATCTTTACTAGATCAATTGCTTGACTAACTTTAGGGATTTTGATCTATGGATAGGTCTTCAATGGTTGCATGGGAGCTGAAGCATATGACTTGCTCTCAAGAAACTTGTTAAGGAATTCATACCTCCTAGCTCCTTGTTGTGAAGACTATGCTCCCTCCATCTCTATATCTATTTTGTGATAACTGGTATGAACTTTTGGAAAATATAAAAACTTTTACTGAAGCAAATTTACTAGGAACCAAAAAAGCAAGTAGCAGGATATTTTCTCGTAGATGCAAGAATGTTTGAGAAACTATAAGATTTAACTCTTGCTAAGAGGTATTTATTGACCTATCAAGTCTCAAAATGGCATTAAACTCAGATAACCATTAGCGAATCTTACTCAATCTTTATGGGATAGTGAGATAGACACATTATGCAAGTGGCAGCGCAAGGTACCTTGGGGATTTCTAAAGATTTGGAAGATATTCAATGTATTGAGAAATTTTGAAAATTCTCTGAGTTGTCGACTACATGTTCAAAGAACACTTATTCAAAAGAAAAGTGGGAAATCAAAATGGGAAAACAAAGTAACAAAGAAAAGGAAACTATCTAACTATGATATAGCTAATCGGGTATATTTGCCTACCTCCCAGATCAAAGGGAAGATTTTTGAAGTATCCTTTATGAGATGGAAACTTATGATTCCAAACAAGTGATTGAATGGTATGAAACTTTGATGACTTGCTCTTCTTGTTTGCCACCTTAATTTGCCTGCATCCAAATGAATAAGAGTCAAACATGTCCCCAACATATACATACTCTTCTTGTTCTTTAAAGCTTATTGAATGTTGATTCTTTATGCTGTCATGTCTCATCAAGGAATTAATGTCTATTGGCTCTCCACCCTGTGTCTTTTGATATACATCATTTTTTGGCTTATCTCCTTTTGTCTCATGCTCAAGTTCCATTTCATGATCATACTCTTTAATGAATTCAAAAATATCATCTTCAAATTTACCAACCTCTTCAAAGGATAAGCCTGATAGTTTACATCAATTTTGCATATTTATTTGAGTCTCAATGCTGCCTTCTCCACCTGAAGCCAACTCAAAACCTTCTTGAAGAATAGTGTAACCTGCCCCAATGACTTCAAACAAGTCATTCAAAACACAATAAGAAATTATCTCTTTTTCATCAAAGATAGAGGCAAAAACTTATGACTTGTCCTCTGGTTCATTAAAGGGTGTACCTATGGTGATTTCTTCTTCATCTACACTCATGAAATCTTCCTGACTAGCCATGAACTGAGTATACTCCTCTTTACTTACTTCCTCCAAAATATATTCCTCTTTGGAAAGGGATGAAGAAGAAGACTAATGGTTATACATATGCAGAAGAGGAGATAATTCTTGAGCTAGAATCAAATGATTCTCTTCTTTCCATTTGTCCATCACTTCATCTATATTAGATGTATCTTGATATCTCTCTTGGAGGGGTGTAGATGGGGTGTGTTCAAATTTAGGATCTTCTACTTGATTATCACCATGAGTAAGAGCAGCCTTGACTTCTTTAAGGTTTTGAGCAAAACTTTTCTCTTCTTCCCTTCTACCCCATGATTCCATTGTTTGTTTCCAATTCATGACCTTAGGTATAGAAATTTTCTCTTGGAAATACGGGGTTGCAAGGTGAAGGGGAAGTGAGGGTTTGGATTCGAATTCCCTTACTACCAACATAGATTATTATTTTTGAAGATTTGCCAATTCAATATGTTTATCAAGATTGGCCTTAAATGCCAGATTTACTATTTCAGAACTTTCCTCAACATGATTGGGGAAATAACCATGACAGGCATGACTTGGCTCCTGAGCAAGGGTTGAGTATGTCTGATATGAAACTTGGGGTAGTGGATATGCAAGTTTATAGACTTGGTAAGGCTGCCTCTCATGGATACTCAGCTTCTCTTCTAAAGATGCAATTAAGCCACTCACATCCAACATCTCATATGTAAGCCTTTGCTAATTTACTCTTTCAATGGGAGCCCATTCACTTTTAACTAGATCTAATGCATTTCTTGGTTGCATCCCTTTTTGTTTTCAAGCTCTAATACATTTTTTTTATATCCCAACAATGCATGTTTGAAGGTGAAAATGAGATTAGGTTGAGTATGAGATGTAACATATTGGGAAGACTAGGCATAAGACTGATATAGCTCATGACAAGGTTGAGGCTGGTCATATTGGACATGTGAAGGGAAAAACTCATAACCATATGCATCCTTATTTCTTGATGTGATTCCATGAGCAACCTGATATTGATTAAAAATATATGAATGGGCATAAGACCCATAGCTCTGAGTAACATAATTATACATACCAAACAGTTATTTCTTCTTGACTTTGATTCTTTGAGGTAATCGATGATGACAAAAGATTTAGATCTTGTTACTGATCCATAAATTTGCTCCTTATAGCTCTCTGGTTTATACGGTCTTGAAAGAAACTTCAAGATGGTGTCCAATCGGGCATGCCAAAAATTGTTGATGGTTAAAATTGTACTTGTTTCTAACACCAACAATGGGAAGTTTTAAGATGTGGGACTTGTGACTTGAAACAACCTCTAGATTTTTAAGAAGCTGGTCTCTTCTTTATATCAAGCATATACTGGGAAAAGGGATAGGAATTTTAATAGAAACACAAATGTGAAGAAATAAAATCTAACTATGGCAATGCACCTGAATGTAATTTAACCCTTAATCTGAGCATAGTGAAAATATATGTAAGATTCAATTACATTTAAGAGTAAACAAGGCATGATTAATATAAAAGATGAAAACAATAGAAACAAAGGCTCACAGCTTAGACTACTTTTACAGTGACACAAAAAATATCAACAAAGGCATAATATTCAATCTTCTTATTAGTTTTCCAATCACAAGAGGCATAAAAACATGCACAGTTACATAAACTTTCCAACTCAAGAAAATAGAACAAAGGAAAATGATATTCCTAATCATAACTCTAGAAAGTCTAAAACTCTTGACAACACAACTTAGACTAGTTTTGCAATGACATAGAAAATATCAACAAAGGCACAGGATTCAATCTTCTTATTAATTCTCTAGTCACATAAGAGGCATAGAAACATGCATAGTTACATAAACTTTCCAACTTAAGAAAATAGAACAAAGGCAAATGATATTCCTAATCACAGCTCTAGAAAGTCTGAAACTCTTGACAAATTCTCTCTAAAAATTATAAGTATCTCTATCCCTCTTCTAGTGATCTCTGCACCTTTATTTATAGCCTTGGATTCACTCTGGATTGTTTGCATGTTCCCAATCTAATGGCCCAACTAAAATCTAACTAAATTGGAAGTGTCTAATAGAAGATATTTCTTAGATTTTGAAATGCTCTATTTTTTGGTAGTTTATTGGCTAAAACAGATCGCAGGACACTCCCTTTTAATAAATGGAAGAGGACCCTTGGATAATTCCTTGAAAACCTTCTTATTACTTAGGAGACACTGAAGAATGACACTTGGCATGTTCCACAACACTTACCAAAGACACACGACACTTTCCATGTAACTTATACTCTTTTGTGTCTTTGCTCAGGAGTGTTCCACCTTTGACACTTGTCGCAATCCACTTCTTCAAAACTTTAACAACTTAATAGAAAATAAGACCCATAGCATTTCTCACCTAAGCAACTTTAAAAAGGGCATAGGGACAGGTGACGATATCTGCTTGCCTCGACAAAGGACACATGGCAATCTTTGCTTTACTTAATTAGCGATATGTGGCGATCTCCACTACTTTTAGCCACTTTTTGAGAAACCTACAAAAGGTGACACATGCTGGTATCCATGTCGCTCTATTTATATTATAGAAAAAATTGGGCCTCATTTCATATTTACACAAACAATGACACTTGGTGGCTTCCACTTGCTCTAGAAATAAAACTTGAGACCCACCACAGTCTTTACTATATCAGTGAAATAAAATGAAGATAATTCAGAGGTTGACACATGGTGGCTTTCACTCTCTTCAGCTAGGATACGTGGCATCTTTCGTCACTTTTAGAAAATCAAATTGAAACCTTCTATAATTGTCACTTGGCGTCCTCCACCTAATCCTAATACTTAGCTTGTTGAAACCTTTCGCTTAAAATATATTTGAAATGTGGATGCTAATATGAAATGTGGATGCCGACACTTGTCACATTCCACTGAGTTACTATGAGATACGTGGTACATTTTGACCAACTTATAGAAATTATGAAAGGTGCCTCAGCTGATGACACTTGGTAGCTTCTGCTTGATTTTGACACTTATAAAAATTTGAACAAAAAGAAAATTGAGCCCGCGCTCTGAATCAAAACTTCACCATCTTGAACCAAAGTGTGTGGAGACAAAATTTGCAGTGCACAACTGAAAATTAGAATGAAATGTAGAGTATTTTTTGCTCTACAAATATTATGGAAAAATAATTTAAATTCAATCATCCACATCCCCCTCCACCTCCCTCATATATTTGAGCCATGATTACAATGGGGGCATATGGCTTATTCTCATTTCCTTCACATAATCCATGTTATCATATTCAGTGCACATTATACCTTGGCACATGTTGCAAATTATTTAGATCCCTTCCATTCTTATATTTTTGAAACCATTGACATTTGGCCTCATTTTTTAATTTAAAATATTCCAAATATACAAAAAGCTAAAATAGTTATAAAATTTAAAAAACATTTAAATATTTTAAAAATACAAAATTAGGACTTGAGCATGACATAATTTCTAGTTTTCACTATTTTCATTTGTTATTTATCACATGTTTAGTATATGTAATTTTATTTATATATAAAAATTAATTTCATATTATTTAAGTGATATCTAGGAAATACATGATAAACATGGACACAAAAAAGGTGTGTTTTACCTCTAGCCAATGGCCATGTTGATACTAAAGACATCTTGCTCCATAGGTTTCACTATTACATATTATATTTTTCTATTAAATTTGTACCATGTTGAGATACCTATATTACTTTCACATTCCTTGCTAGTTACTCATTTTTTACATAGTGATACATAGTATGCCATTATATTTAAATGTGACACTAATATATATGGATGGCTTAGATAATTTCCTCATTCTATGATCCATTTATGCTATTACTCTTTTACATTATAGGTTAATTTATATTTAACTATTATGTATGACCCTTCCCCTTGCTTGATGTGACATTGTTGATGCCCCTTGTTTGATAAAATTATTCTTAATTTTTTTTATCATTATAATTGTTTGTTATGACATATTATGTCCCTTATATATGTCCCTTGTCCCTATGGGTGACATTAACATCTACACTTATTTATATCTCTAACATTTAGGGGTGCCATGATCTATATCATGCACTATTACTACATAATCTTATTTAGTTACACATCTACTATGTGATTCATTGATACATTTATCTAGATATGACACATGACTTATATTATATATGTTTTTGATTAAGGTAAAAACAGGTTTTGAAGGGGCCCTGAAACCCTTTACATTAGAAGAGAGATAAACCTTAAGCACACCCAGGATACAAAATAGCCTATAACCTACATAAGCAAGACCAGATTAACTAGGAATCTGTAAACAGCTTTCAAGAGCTAGACAAACGATGATTTTTTTTACAAGACCAAATTTTCATGTCTAGAGGGGGGACCAAAGGCTTAGACTTCTTCCTCTTAACAGCTGTCCAACCATCCTCTACCTTAGCTACCTCAGCAACCCAGTCCTCAGAAGGCCATGATTCATGAAGTCCAGGGGACATCGATGCCTCAGCAAAATCCTTATGAGAACTAGCCAACATCTGGCTCCTAGGAGAATCCTTCAAAACAGGTGGAGAAACCACCACCTCCTCAGTAATTGGTTCAGAGAGATCACATAATCCAATTTCCACCGAACCTTTTATTGACATATATATTATTTATGTTACATGGATGCTTTTATTGACATATATACTACTACGATGACATACTCTACACATAAACAATTGATATTACATGATGTTATGTTTATATATGAAGTGATACAATTAACTCTTCTTTTGAGATGAGTGAATTACATGATACATCCATCATCTCAAAAAGGGGTATTATACTAAAATTTTCATAGAGAAATAAGCCTCCATGAGCATAAATTAATATAAAAATATGGATTCCATATATTTCATAGTTTTAAATTGATTTAGATAAAAAATGATTCATATACATTACATATGTTTTAAATTGATACATATTATAGGGGCATATACCATTCGTATGCATTCACTTTACAGACACTTGATCACATATTCATACACAATTGGATGTATATGCACAATAATTTGTAGGAATTAAATTATATGTTTTTGCATACACATACATTTGAGATATATGTTATCAAATTCAACATATAGATGCATAACATTCTATAATATTTGAAATAAATTTAGGTTGCATGATACTAGGTCATGCACATATTCACAAAAACATAGTTATAATTAAATGGAAAATGGTTTCCACTCCACTTCACACTTATCAAATATATGGTCATGATTGGGACATAGACATGGTTTATTCTCTTTTGATCATGCATTCTATTCTACATTGAGTGAAACTACAAAACCAAAACCATGTATATGATAGAGACATGAACTTTTTTCATTCACTTTTGATCATGCATTTTGTTTTTACATTGATTGAACTTGATCAATTATGTTTAAATATTGTAGTTAGATATTTAATCCATATATAATATTTTATTCACTTTATTTAAGAAACCTTGTCTAATCAAATATATGATCTACCTTCATTGAGATTTCTTTGAGTTGAACCTAGTCATATGGTTATTTCTCTTTTTCCTACATATTTATTAGGGTTAGTACATTGTTTAATTTTCCCCACATTCATGAGGATTAGGGAATGATTCCTTCCCAACTTAGGATCCTACATATTTACATAATTTTGTGACATAATCACCCTAACTCTCCAATTATTTAACAAGGAAACATCATCTCCAACAAGTTGCAAGGTAAACACGGTTATAACCAACACACATGTGTACTTCAACCCTTTATATTTCAATTTTCAAATTCATATTTAAGATTTCACTTATGTACATTGACTACTTAATTTTCATTGTAGGTTTGGATGGAGAAAATTTGTAAACTTAGAGACATATCCCAAAAGGAAAAGTGTGTTGTACAAACTTAGGTACATTTTATCCTTTTAATCTCAAAAGTCCAAAACTAGAGTAAAATGGTGGCAGTTATAGATATTAAAATATGATCTTTAGTACTTGATAATGACAACCTTGACACACATTTACCATTCATGAATTAATCATTTAAACAAGGTCTTAATTTGTTATCCTCTCACACTTTCATGATACCTTAGAGTTAACCCTTATGTTATTCTATTATACACCTACAAGAAACTTATGGTATATTTCAAACCTAATAAATATCGTGTTGTTTAACCCCAAAATATATATTAAGGGATCTAGAGTTGAAGGGGATAAAGATATCCTAAATCATAAGGATAGTAACTATATCTATAATAATCTAATTAATTTACAAACTCAGATACATACTATTATGAATTTAAATTGAGATATGCTAAAAATAATAAGTATAGCCAACGATTTATATTGAAATAAATATAAAAATTATGGTACTTAACTAGATTACTATACACATTAAGATCTAATATGAAACATGATAGAAATATACTAGCTATAAATTCTAGATTAGTCATCAATTTTTGAAATTTGACTTCTATAACCTTAGACACTTACATCTAACTCAGATGGTTGTGTTGACACTTTTGTCCAAATTATATGCACATGTCTAGTATGGAATACCTTATGGATCTAGATTTGACCACCTAGAATGTTTTGGGTTTTGTGTCACATTTGTTTTAGTGTGTTTATATATGGCTCACTGAATTTTACTCCTTGTCAAATAACAAAACTCTAGTTCTTCATCTTCATAGTGAGTATGGAAAAAATGGGTTAGTGGAATGATGGTGTTGAGATAACCCCAAAGACCCCTCTATTAGTGGGCATTGCTTACATATTCACTACTCTAATTCTGGCCTCATACTCATGTAGTTATCCTTATGTATGGTCTTATGCATGCATAAGGATGCAATTTTGATAGGTAAGTAAAATAGTGACCTAGCTTGTAACTTTAAAAATATAACTAATGGGATACTCCTTTAGTAATTCAAACCTGTAGATTTGTTTTCCCTATGAATGATATGGAAACATGGGAAAATAGGCAATATTTTCTCACTTCAATTCTTGATTGAATTCTTTTGGTAAGTTGCCTTATGAGTAATTTTGTCTATGTTAGGTTAGGATAGAATGAGGATTGATCATGCATATATACCAATAATTTTAGAGAATATCTCACATTAAATAACTTAGGATGACCGTAAGGATACATTTCATTTGAAAATTAGATCAATTCAAGGCACTAGACACTTGAGTTAGGATATGACACTTACGCCACTGTACATGTTTGACTAGGATGCAAGTGTTTGGGTAATAAGAAAATAGGCACATGCCCATAACTTGTAGAGATCAATGATAAGTATGTTTATAGAATTATGATTATGATAGTATGTATGAATCATCATAATAACATTGGTAAAACTAAGAGATAATAAATTTGTCTCAAATATATAATATATGCAAAGCTTTTAGTAGCAGGAAAAGGTCTAGAATTGAGAGGAACAACTAAATTATGTATTTTCCAAGTGTAAAACACTGAGGTGATGTATAATTTAGAAATTATGTCTACACCTTATATAGACATATCTAGACTCTTAGTTTATTCCACCTGTATACATGTTAGTTCATCCAATTAGAGTCATTAACATCAATTTATAACAATCTACATTGTTTAAAACTAACTTGTTCCCAACAAAAGGTATTTTAAAAAATCAAACCCAACCTTTGGGTTGGTCCATAAGCTTATTATGCTAATTGCATGATGATTTATTTAATTGGATTCATATATTAAAAAATCAAGGTCTCACTCAAAATGTACTTGGAACTTATCTATTATACATTTTTACACTATTTCACACTAAGAAAATTTTCCCTATTCGTTTCAATTTACATACTTATCACTAGCAGAATCACCAGCCAAGTCTAAAGCACTCAAAATCTAAATCAAATAAAATATTTTTAACTACCAAATCCAATCATTTGTAACATACATATAGTGAAGGATCATAATTTTACAATCACATTAGGTGGGAAAAATATGGGTGGCTTGATTTCTCTATTTGGAGTATTGGATACATAGACAGTGGTCAATCATCAAGTAAGGCTAATTAGGTTCAACTCATCCCATTACACTTACCCCATTTTTTTTAGGTTTTTATCCCTCACAAGAAACTATAGGGTTTGAAGTCAAATGAAGATAATGTATAGAGTTGTATTCATCATCAAGGTTCAGTATCAAAAACACAAAGCAAGCAAAGATAGTGAAATTTACCTTACATTAATTATGACCTACTTTTGCACAAGTTAGTTCAGATCAGTAGGTCAATATTAACAAGTGATACTGACCTGATCTTTTGAAACCAACCCAACACACATAATGAATTATTCATGGATCTAAATAAACCACATCACTACTTATTCCTAATTTTCAATTTCAAAATATAGTCATAGTGAGATATTCAACCCAAAAAGCTAAGTATCATGATCTTTTTAATATTTTATATATTTACAATATTCCCTTATCAAATCTAAAGAATCAGTCTCAGTATTTTACATTCAGATGTATGTTCGAATGCCATATCTATTTATTTGAATTATATTTCAAAGTTCTATCTTAATTATATTAATCTCACCCATTATCCAAATTAAAGTAAAAAATCATAAAATATGTGTATGAAAAGAATAATATATCTACCAAACATGTGATAAATAACAAATGTAAATAGTTTCATCTAGTTATAATTTTATGCTCAGATCTTAAATTTTTATTTTTTAATATATATTTTTTAATATTTTCTTTATTTTTTTAATTTATTATTTAAATATTATTCACATGTATAAAATAAAACAAACATTAAGAAGTTATGCACAATGGATTAGGTTTTTACTAATCAAAGAGATCGTCGATGGGATACCCATATGTGTGTGTATGTGTATATACATGTACGTACGTATGCATGCATGGATGTATGTATGTATGTATACATATACACATACACATACATATCTACACACACACACATACATATATATAGATATATACATATATACACACATATATATAATATATATATAGATATATATATGTATATACATCTATATATGTGTGTGTATATGTATATATCTATATGTATGTATGTAAGTATATATATGTGTGTGTGTGTGTGTGTGTGTGTGTGTGTGTGTGTGTGTGTGTGTGTGTGTGTGTGTATACATACATGTATGTTTACACACACACACACACACACACACACACACACACACACACACACACACACACACACACATAACTATGAAAAATCACAAGGCAATTTTGAAGCACTCAAAATTCAAGTCAAATAAAACATTGCCAACTAGCAATTCTAATTATTTGAAACATACATATAGCAAAAGAGCACAATTTCAAAATCACATTAGGTGAGAAAAATAATGATGGTTTGATTTACCTACTTGGAGTATTAGATACATAGGTAGTTTTCAATCATTAGGTAGGGGTAATTAGGATCAAAGCATCCCATTACACTTCCCCCATTTTTTTAGATTTCTATCCCTCACAAGCACCTATAGGGTTTCAAGAAAAAGGAGGTTAATTTATAGAGTTGTGATCCTCATCAAGGTTTAGGATCACAATCATAAATCAAGTAAAGATAGTGTAATTAACCATATAGTGGTTATGCCCTACGTTTTCACAAGTCAATTATGACCAACACAACAATATTGACTGGTGATATTCACTCAATCTTTTGAAACCAACCCAACACACATAGAAAATTAGTTACAAAACTAAATAAACCACATCACTTCTTATCCCCAATTTTCACTTTCAAAATATAGTCACAATGAGACATTCAACCAAAAACTAAAAGTATCATGATCTCTTTAATATTTTTTATATTTAACATATTCCCTTGTCAAATTAGGAGAATCAATCTCAAAATTTCACATTCATATATATTTGAATTCCATATCTATTGATCTAAATTATATTTTAAATTTCCATATTAATTAAAATAATATTATTAATCCAAATTATGATAAAATAATCTTAAAATACATGTATTAAAATAAAAAGAAATATACCAAATATGTGATAAATAACATAGGTAAAAAGTGTCATCTAGTAATTATTTCATGCTCAGATCTTGATTTTTTATTGTTTAAATATTTTGAATGTTTTTTGTATCTTTTTATTCTTTTGTTTTTAAAAAATATTATTCACATGTATAAAATAAAATAAATATTAAGAGGTTATGTAAAATGCATTATGTTTCTAATAATCAAAGAGATCATTGATGGGATGCCCATATGTGTTACATCCTAATTTCACCCTAAGTATTATAACCTTTGAATACATGGATTATTATGGTTATCAATTGATTATTAGTGATTTGATTTGAGATTTATGACATATATTGGTTATGGAAAAATTATATGCTAATTAGTTTATATGATGGATTGATATTTGACAACTGTACTTTCTTATTATGTACATTATGGATTTATATTTTTTGGTTATGCATCATTAGTTTTTGATATATAAGATGAATTGGATTAAATACATATTGCAAGGTGGATGTAGGATTGATTATTTCCTTAAAGCATGACATAGGGAGAGAATCATTAGAGAGGATGACATAGATGGGATGATTGGGGGATGATAGAGGAACTACTAGTAACCCAAGACACACCATAGCGGAATAATTTAACTAGTTAGTATATGTTTGAGTGTTTGTAGATCTTTATATTGTTTATGTTTTCTGTACATGCTTATGGTTGATCTAATTGAGTGATTTTATCATGATACCACCTATATTTTTATTTTTATGATGATTTATTTATGATTATTGTGTTGACTATATTTGGATGAGTTGATGCTTAACCAATCAATATTTGTATTATTTTAGCTATCTTTCAGTTAGCTATAGACTAATAGTAATGTCTTCAAAAACTTAGTACCTCTAGTTGGACTTAATAAATTTTTTTAGGGTATTGGAAGACAATACGACTAGTTTATATACGTTTATCAAATTGATAAACATTATGGCAACAACTTAGTGTTATGAGATTTGGCCTAAACATTATTTTTATGACAACATTGGATATGTTACACTTATATATATGGAATGGTTTGGGTCATTCTCTTCATAATTATTAGCATGTACTTCTGATTATTTGGGTATGTTAAAATCCTAAGCTACACTATGGATTACCTAAATTAATAAAGAGTTTAGCCTAATCTAAAGAGGACTCAAGGTATTGTTATCTTGGCCTATTATTATGATTGGGGCATGATTATTAACCTTAAGTCAAAATAAATGCATGGTTATTTTGGATATGGAAATGATTTTTGTGTTTTATTGGAAAATTTTGGGCTTTAGGGTTTTCAAAACCTAAACCAATCTAATATCTATAATTTAGTTACTTCAAGCTATTTTGGGGTTTTTAGAGTGGACTACATGTTGAAACTAGGTTTTGGGAGAGTTATATATCTTTAAACTCATTGCATGGCTTGGTATATTTTTGAGTTCTGCCATTGATGGTAGAAGGGATTTGAATGGAAATAGTTAGGGTGATAGTAGAAGATATTTTTAAAAAGGTAGGGCATGGATGTTTTTAGGACATAGTGGTGTAAAGAGATAATAAAAATGATGTCGTCTACAAAATTAGGAATGAAAGGTTGTGAAGAAGAAAGGGACAAGCCAATTTCTATTTCCAGATTGGTGATGTCTTAATATTCCTACATGTTATGTTTTAATTGGAAATGAGTTCATCTTATTTTATGTAAGTGTATTATATTTTTAAAGTTTAAATGGATAGCCTTATGGATGTCTCGACCATCCACAAAATACTCCAATTAACTTGGGTTTAGTCCCTTAGATAATAAAATTTAACTATAGGGTTTTGTCATGAATGCATTATTTAATAAGAAGTTATTTAGCCTTCAAAAAGCCTTGAGTAGGAAATTATTTTTCTCTTTACATTATTTGTTTGGGGACATACCTTTTCTAGGGTCTCATTTTGGCCATTGTTTGCAATCTTTAATGACCATTTCCTTGATAGACTAAGTGATGAAGAAAGAAACTCTTTGTTGCAAAATTATATATATATATATATATATATATATATATATATATATATATATATATATATATATATATATATATATATATATATATATATATATACATACATATACATATACATATACATATACATATACATATATATATATATGTATATGTATATGTATATATATATATACATATACATATATATATATATATATGTATATATATATATATATATATATATATATATATATACATATATATATATGTATATGTATATGTGTATATATATATATGTATATATATATATGTATATATGTATATATATATGTATATATGTAATTATATATATATATATATATGGGTATCAGAATAATGGTGAAAATATTCTTATACTTGGGTCACAATTTCATTATACACCATATATGCATTAGTTTCTGAATGAAAGATGTAGAGGGAAGGTTCTTTGTGTAAACTTATTTTAAACTTTACTTTTAGATCTGTGTTCTCTCTAAAATTGAGTTATGAATAATTATTGCTTATTGATTTGCTAAAGTTTGAGGCTTTCCTTAAAAATAATTCTATTGAATTCAAGTTGGATAAGATTATAATTTGGGAAACATAAACCTTTTCTACTACCTTATATTGGGTTTGGTTAGTTGTATAACCCAAGTATGAGTCGTGCTCTAGATTTGTTAGATAATTTGTGATGATTGTGCATAGAAAGGTTGATAAACTTGGATTAGGATTGTGTGTTGTTCCAAAATTTAGGATTAATTTATATATAGATTTGACTCAAACTTATTATAAGAGTGTGTCGGGTTATGTATGTTATATATATGGCATTTGACGTCAGATTTACTAAGGTAGACTTTATGGGTTGTTTATTTTAACTAGGCTAGAATATCAACAAATTTATTTCCTTATAAAAATAGTGATTATGGAATGGGACTTAAATAAGCCTTAGAACCACTGTGTTTAACTGTATGTACTATTTTCTTGGTATTTGTCATTATGATAAACTACATCTTAGTAAATAGATTGCAAGTTTAAATCCAGAATGGGTTTGTTTCTGGTATAGTTGGTTAAATGATTTTAGATATCAAAATTAAAGTGATCAATTATTGTTATTCACATATAAAGTTACGATAAACACACTCAAGACCTAAATGTTGAATACTTGTATGATTGGATGTAAATAGTTATAAATAGAGGTCATGTTTTGAGATATATATATATATATATATATATATATATATATACATGAGTTACATATCTATAATGATATCTATAATTATTTATACATTTGAGAATATAAAATAATATATATATGAGGTACACACACACACACTCACACACACTCACACACACGTACACACACACGCGCACACACACGCGCGCACACACACACACACACACACACACACAAGATGTGTATGTGAATGTGAGTAAGATATATGATCTTTGTATTATGGAAGCTTAGATTAGTATTATAATGGAGTATATATGATTATCTACTAGAAACTTTACTTTACATTAGTAAACAGTGAACAAAGTGTTTGTAATTATTATTATTTTGGGTAGACTCTTACTTTGGCTTACTTATAGTTCATTTAGGCTATGATGAGGGCCAAACATGTTATGGAATAAACTTTATATTATATGCAAATGTTAATTTTGTGTTTAACATTTTCTTAAGGAAAATGGACTCCTTAAATGACTTGCATTACACCCGTATGGTAGATTAACTTGCTTGTCATAGATATTGTTTATGAGATAAATAATATAAATGAGGTTCAATCATATATTTGATGGACTAAATGTATGCATAGTAATTATGTCTATGATTAACATGTGATTATACTTGATAGTATAATTAATTACATGAACCTATTGGTTATAACTATATATTAACCAAATATAGCATTGATTATTATAACTAAGCAATGAGATAAACTTCACTTGCATAGTTAGCATCATTAATACCAAATGAAGGTAATTAGATCAAGTGGTGTGTATAAAATTGACTGATCCTAAAGACCATATGTTATCTAGAAAACTTTGGTCAAAGTAATGTTTAGATAGACATGATTATGAAATATCATGTTAGCACATATTTATTTATGGTACACATCATGTAGTATAAATCCTACAACACATAGAGTACTACAATGTCTCTCTCAATTCTTGCACTATCACTATCTACCCATCTATGAAGGAAGGGACATTCCCTATTTGGGGGATTGTGTAAGAGATCGATGGTTCATAGTTGGTGTGTAAAAGTGCTTAGATGATGCTCTCCATCCTTATTATAGTACTTACTTAGAGACTACACTTTATATTACCAGAGGATACACGAGTCTATTTAAGCTCATGCTCTATGGAGCTTTGTATTATTATATTATTATACTTGATTTATTATCATATTACTAAAACTATAATTATTATTCAATGTACTTATACAATAGTGCTGTGATGATATATCAATCGTGGCTGAAATTTGTATTATTATTTAAATGAATTAATGTAGTGTTTATTATCATTCATCATCATTTATATTATGTTTGTGATCATTAGCTAAGTAGATTAACTTTATTTATGGAAATGCTACCTAACTATAATGTACTTAGGTAAAGATCATGAATTATGGTTTCTCATGGTGAAATATATTTTGGAATTTTATGTATGTACTTATTTTTAAAAAAAAATTAATGTATTATTCTAGTTGATTATAGAGGGGATGTTACATGTGTATCAAAACCAAGGCTAAAACTCTAGGACTTAAGGAATCTACTAATGTTTTCATATTATTATATTTAGAGAGAAAGAAGAATGGTGTGAGAAAGAGCATCAGGTGAGGGTCATTTGAATGTTAATGACAATAACCCTCTAAATGATCCTAACCAGTTTGTCATTAAACAAGTAGCAAAGTTGGATTAGATTCTCTCATCAATAAATGATATTAGGGATCAAATCACAACCATTGAGTAGGAAGTTCATGTCCATGGAGAGGAAGAACATCAAGAAGAACCTAATGAGAATCCTACTAAGAAAGAAAATATTTAGGATATAAGAGCTCAGGTAGCTACAAAGTTGTTAGAGGGACATGAAAAAGGTGAGTATACCTAAGTTCAATGGCATTGTCCTAAGTGATAGAGCTAAGGCATGGATGATAGAGATGGAGAAGTATTTTGAGATTTGAAACTACACTAAAGTCACTAAAGAAATTTTGAGAGCATACCAATTGGCTAGTGAGGTAGCTACATGGTGGGCTAATAAGAAGTTGGAAATGAACCTTAACTCAAACACCAATACTTGGGAGAATTTTGTGATATTATTTAGGTCACAGTGGCTTCCACATTATAAGCTCGTAGATTTCCAAAATCTAAAGCAAGGAGATTTATCAGTGAATGAGTATTAGGATAAGTTCATTAAATAATTGAAGTACATACCTTAGTACTAAACATATGAGAGGTTTAGGATTAGGAAGTTTATCATGGGATCAAAAACCTAGATTGGTGGAGAGGTAGATGTTCATGGAACAGGGATTTGAGAAGGTAGTCAAGTAGGAGAAGAAGTTGAAATCTCTTACATAGTTTAAAAAGTTTGGAAGTTATAAGATGACATTCGAGAATAAGAATTGGAAATAGAGGAATGGGGAATCTAAGAGTTAGTTAAATAATCATAATTCCAAATTCAATAGTAGGTCAAGCAATAAAAAACTAGGCAATGGCTTCGAAGGTAGTTTCAAGGGAAACCCATAGGCTAATAGGAAAGGACCACCTAGAGGCTATTTTATGTAAGGAGAAGACCATTATGCTCATGAATTCACTTAGGAAAATTCAAATAAAAAAGTTCCTATTCTTTAAGAGGGAAATTTTAGCAACATATTCATGTAGTAATTGATAATTAATAAGCCAAATTTAACCATACAATTATTAGGTACTTTGTTTAATCATCCAATTCCCATTTTGGTAGATACATGGGCTATTACATGTTTTATAGCTCCTATAATGATTAGTAAGTTTCGTAGAAGAGGTAGAGTTATGGAAAATGCATGGTTAGTACAATATAGGAATGACTTAAAAGTCATGGTTTATAAGTGTTTATTTGAAGGAGAGATTAGGTTGCTTGAATTCACAAAAGTAGTGGATCTATTTATAGCACTAATAGGGTCATATGAAGTGATCCTAAAGTCAACTAAATTGAAAAAACATAAGGCCAAGGTTGACTAATACTTGAATAAGGTTGATCATCTGGATGATTTTGAAAATTAGACACAAATTCAAGGTGAGAAAGAGAGTTGAGGCTCAGGAAAATTTTTGCAATGTAACTCAGGAGGGCCCAAGGAAAAGGGTGCCAAGAATTTATCATAAAGATAAATGAAATGGAGGAACATAAGGAACCATATCTTTAAGATTACCCATTTATTAAATATTTTTATGATGTGTTTCTAGAAGAATTACTAGGATTTCCTCCTAAACATGAGTTTTATT
This sequence comes from Torreya grandis, assembly GCA_037957365.1. Lineage (NCBI taxonomy): Eukaryota > Viridiplantae > Streptophyta > Pinopsida > Cupressales > Taxaceae > Torreya > Torreya grandis. The sequence continues at coordinate 975,146 of JARHVA010005989.1, forward strand.
TTTCTATCGATATCATACCTAGATCAGAACCATAGTCTAAGGCACTTTATAGGATGAAAACCACTAAGTTGGTTAAATTAAAGGCTCAACTCTAGGAATTATTGTTAAAGGGGTTGATTAGGCCTAGTGTGTCACCATGGAGTGCACCAGTTATCTTTGTCAAGAATAAGGATGATACTCTTTGAGTTTCCATTGATATAGTATGTTGAATAAGGCAACTAAAAATAGGTATCCATTACCTCATATAGATGATATTTTTGATTAAATGTGGGGAGAAATGGTCTTTTCTAAGATTGATATTAGATTAGGATACCATAATTTGAAGATTTGGGAAGAGGATATTTTGAAGATAGCTTTCATAACTCTTTATTGGCATTATGAGTTCACAATATGACCCTTTGGGTTGACTAATGCATTGGTAGCATTCATGAATATCATGAAATGCATGTTTAATAATTATCTAGATCACTTTGTTTTGGTATTTATAGATGACATTCTTATATATTATAATAATGAAAGGAGAACCTTCAACATTTAGAACTAGTTTTTCAATGGTTGTCAAAACACAAGTTGTTTGGAAAGTTGTCTAAGTGTATATTTTTTCTAAGAGAGAGTGTAATATCTAAGGCACATTATTTATGCAAATGGTATTTATGTAGATCTAGCTAAGATAAGAGCCATTATGAAATGGCCAGTGCCAAGTAATGTACACAAGGTAAGAAGTTTCATGGGATTAGCAGGCTATTATATGAAGTTCATTCTATTTTTTTCCAAGATAGCTATACAATTAACTCCTTAAAATGGAATAACCAATGAGTTTTATAGTAATAAAAGTGTGAATTAGTTTTTCAAGAATTGAAAATAAGACTTACTTTAACACTTGTGTTAAGATTTCCTAACCCCAATGGTCAATTTTTAGTGATCATAAATACATCAAGAAAGGGACTAGGTTGAGTCCCTATGTAGGATGGTGCAGTAGTGGCTTATGAATTAAGGAAGATGAAACCTTTAGAATTTAACTATGCCCCTCATGACCTAGAACTTTTAGAAATTTTGCATGTCTTGAAAGTTTGGTGACATTATTTGTTGAGAGAGTCATTTGAGGTCAATACTTATAACTTAGGACTCAAGTATACTTTCACCCAATTGAATTTGAATGTTCATTAGAGATGTTGGCTTGAGTTCTTGTATCATTATGATTTTTATATCAACTATATTAAAGGCAAGTAAAATAGAGTAGTTGATGTCTTAAGTAATAGAAGGTACATAGTAACCTTGGATATTATCACAATTAATTTTAGGGATCAAGTGATTGAATTCTCAATAGGAGATGAATTTTATGATCATGTCAAAATAGAATTATCTAAGCATGCTCAAAATCCTTGGTATAAAGGATGTAGCTTTGAGAGTGATGGTATTTTGAGTTTTAATGGAATGATGTATATGAAAAATTGATAGAATATATGAATCAAAATGCTAATGGAATTACACAATTCCCCATATTAAATAAATCCAAGCATAAATAGGCTCATGATAGAGCTTAGACTTCTATATTTTTGGAAGGGAAACAAGAAACATGTGGCAAATTGTGTCACATTGTCTAGAATGTTAGCAAGTGAAAGTTAAGCACGTGTACCCAATTGTATTATTATATCTATATGATATACTAGAATGGAAGTGGAAAGAGATTATTATGGATTTTGTCCAAGGTTTACCGATCTCACATAATAGGCATGATATGATCTTAGTATTTGTTGATAAACTAACCAAGGTGGCTCATTCTATACCAGAAAATTTGATAGATGATGCACTTACTAATGTGAAGAGGTTCATAAAAGATGTGTATAGGTTGCATGTATTTATAGAGAAGATAATTTTGGATCATGATCCAAAGATGATTTATAAGTTTTGGTTAACTCTAAATTCAGTTTTGAGTATGCAACTAAAATTTACCATTGTATATCAACCAGAGATTGATGGTCAGACTAAGTGAGTTAATCAAGTGTTATAAGATCTTCTTCATATTATTACATGGATAAATATAAATGAGAATATTATATTACATTGGTTTATTTATAATACAATAACTCATACTAATCAACATTGAAGATGGCATAATTTGAGGCACTGTACGTAAGAAGGGGCAGGACACTAATCAACTGGGATAGGTTAGAGGGTAGGGTAGTATTTGGGCCTAAGATGATTTCAAAAATGGAAGAAAAAGTTAGATTAATTAGGTAGAGATTGTCCAAGGCCAATGATAGAAAAAAGAGTTATGATGATCTGAAGAGGATAGACAGGGAATTTTCTATAGGTGATAAAGTGTTCTTGTGGGTTAAGCCATAGAAGATCTCAATTAAATTTGGGAATTTAACAAAATTTTCACTAAAATATGTGGGACCCTTTGAGGTTTTATAAGTGGTAAATATTTTAGTTTATAGGCTTGAATTTCCACCATCCCTAACTCTATTGTATAATGTTTCCTATGTATCTTATCTTAAAAAGTATATATTTGATCATTTTCATGTACTACATTGGAATGCTTTGTAGGTTCTAGATCTTGGGGTGGTCATTGTATAACTAATTAGAATAATGAACACTCATAAATTTTGTTTACGTAATAGAGAAGTATCATAGTGCAAGATCTTTGTGGGACCAATACTCTAAGGATAGTGATACTTGGGAGGACTATGATGAATTGTATGGGATATTTCCACATGTGTTTGCTTGATTTGATACTAGATAATATTTTTTTATTCTGTTAAACTCTATGTTACTTAGAACTATTATTTGAGTAAATGTCATTGGGATGATAACTAGGTTTAGAGGATAAGGATGTTACATCCCAATTTCCCCCTAAGCATTATAACCTTTGAATCTATGGATTGTCATGGTTATCATTTTATTATTATTGCTTTGATTTGAGATTTATGACATATAATGGTTATGGGAGAGTAACATGATGATTAGTTTACATTATGGATTAATTATGTGACAATTGTACTTTCTTATTTAGTACATTATGGATGTATATTTCTTAGTTATGCATAGTTAGTTTTTGATATATATAATGACTCTAACTAGTTACTTACTTGTCATGAGGTGGATGTAGGATTAATTCTTCCCTCAAATCATAACAAAGGGAGAGCATCATTTGAGAGGATGGTTTAGATGGGATGATTGGGGGATGATAGAGGAAATACTATTAACCCAATACACACAATAGTATAATAGTTTATCTAGTTAGTATGTGTTTGAGTGTTTGTACATTTTTTCAATATTTATATTTTCTATATATGCTTATGATTGATCTAATTGATTGATTGCATCATGATATTACCTATAGTTAGATTTGTATAATGATTTCATTATGATTCTTGTGTTGACTATGTTTGGATGAGTGGATGTTTAACCAGTCAATATTTATATTCTTTTAGTTATCTTTCAAATGGATATCAACTAATGGTAATGTATTTAAAAACCTAATACCTCTAGTTGGAATTAATACAACATTTTTAGGGTATTGGAAGATAATATGACTAGATTATTTATGTTTATCATATTGACAAAAATTATGGTAACAACTTAGTGTTATGAGATACACAAAAAGGAGCTTTGCTGGAGGCTACCACCCAGGAAACTGCTTTGAAAGGAAAAGAAGCCATGAACTTGATACTGGAACTAGATGAATAATCTGGTCCTTCTTGTTGGTTTGGAAACTGGTACTGATCTTTGTTTTCTTTTTGTTATCTTTTGTCTGATGTGCTACCAGATCTCTGTTTCTGGGTTTTGACCAGATGCTTCTCTGATGGTTTTAGGTCCATTTAAAACCTATTTTTGCTACTTCCTTGTAGTGTTTGTTAGGCTTTGCCTGTGGTCTTAGATGTTCTTTCTTTCACTCTTTGTATTAGGGTTTCAGGGCCCCTTCAAAACCTGTTTTTACCTCAATCTAAAACTTAGTGTTATGAGATGTGGACTAAGCATTATTTTTATGACAACATTGGATATGCTACACTTATAAACATGAAATGGTTTGGGTCATTCTCTTTATAATTAGTAGCATGTAATTTTGAATGTTTGTTTATGTTAAAATCCTAAGCTACACTATATATTACCATAATTAATTAAGAGTTTAGCCTAATATAAATAGGACTCAAGGTATTGTCATCTTGGCCTATTATTATGATTTGGAAATGATTATTAAGCTTAAGTTAAAATATGTTCATGGTTATTTTGTATATGGAAATGATTATTATATTTTATTAGAAAATTTTGGACTTTAGGGTTTTCAAAACCTAAACTGATCTGCGAGCTATCATCTAGTTAGTTACTTCGAGCTATTTTAGGGTTTTTAGAGTGGATTACATATTGAAACTAGGTTTTGGGATAGTTCGATTTCTTTGAACTCATTGCAGGTTTTGGTATACTTTGGAGTTCAATCATTGATGGTAAAAGGGATTTGCATGGAAATAGTTGGGGCTATAGTAGAAGAGATATTAAAAGTAGGGCATGGCTATTTTCAAGACACGGTGGTGGAAATAGTGAATAAAAATGGTGTAGACTGTAGAATTAGGAATGAAAGGTTATGAAGAAGAAAGTGACAAGCTAATTTCTATTTCTAGGTTGGTGATGTCTTAATATTCCTACATGTTGTGTTTTAATTGTAAATGATTTTATCTTTTTATATATAAGTGCATTCTCTTTTTGAGGTTTCAATGGAGAGACATATGGATGGCTCAGATATCCAAATAATGCTCTAATCTATTTGGGTTTATTCCCTTAGTTAAAAAAATTAAACTATAGGGTTCTACCATGAATGCATTATTTGACTAAAGTTAATTCAACTTTTGAAAAGCCCATATTAGGAAATTTTGTTGTTCTTTGCATTACTTGTTTGGGGACTTACCTTTTCTAGGTTCTCTATTTGGACATTAATCCTATTCTAGGGTATACATTTAGGCTTAGCCATTATTAATACTTTGTAATGACCATTTCCTAGATAGACTAAGTAATGAAGAAAGAAAGTCTGAGTTGCAAAATTATATATATATATATATATATATATATATATATATATATATATATATATATATATATATATATATATATATATATATATATATATATATATATATATATAAACTAGTTTAGGTATGACAATAATGGTGAAAATATTCTTATACTTGGGTTGGAATTTCATTATACACCATATATGTATTAGTTTTTTAATGAAAGCTATAGAGGGAAGGTTCTCTATGTAAAGTTATTCTAAACTTTACTTGTAGATTTGTGCTTTATCTAAAACCAAGTTATGAATAATCATTACCTATTGATTTGTTAAGGGTTGAGTCTTTCCTTAAAAAGAATTCTATTGAATTTAAGTTGGATAAGATTGTAATTTTGGAAACTTAAACCTTGTCTACCACCTTATATTGGGTTAAGTTAGCTGTATAAACCAAGTATGAGTTGTACTATAGATTTATTAGATAATTTTAATGATTGTGCATAGAAAGGTTGATAAACTTTGAGTAGGATTGTGTGTTGTTCCAATATTTAGAATTAATTTATATATGGATTTGAATTAGACTTATCTTAAGAGTGTCTTGGGTTATGTACATTATATATATGGCATTTGGAGTCGGATTTGCTAAGGTAGACTTTATGGGTTTTTTATTTTTACTAAGATAGAATATCAACAAAGTTATTTCCTTATAACAATAGTGATTATAGAATAGGACTTAAATAAACCTTAGAACCACTATGTTTGACCATTGTCCTATTTTCTTGGTATTTATCATAATGATAAAATACATCTTAGTAAACAAAAAGCAAGTTTAAATCTAGAATGGGTTTGTTTTTGGTATGGTTGGTTAGATGATTTTAGATAGGAAAGTAAAATGATCAATTAATACTATTCATAGATAGATTTATGATAAACATACTCAAGTCTTAAATGTTGAATACTTGATTGATTGGATGTAAGTAATTATAAATTGAAGTTCATGTTTTGATATATATATATATATATATATATATATATATATATATATATATATATATATATATATATATATATATACATTTGAGAATATAAATTATTATATATATGAGGTACACACACACATATATACATACATACATACATATGAGATGTGTATGTGAATGTGAGTAAGCTATATGATCTTTGTATTGTGGAAGCTCAACTTAGTAGTCTAATGTAATAGATATGATTGTTTGATGGAAAATTTCCTTTACTTTAGTAAAGAGTGAACAAAGTGTTTGTAATTATTATTATTCTAGTTAGACTCTTACTTTGACTTACTGATATCTCATTTAGGTTATGATGAGGTCCAAACATATTGTGGAATGAACTTTATGTTATAAGAAAATGTACATTTGCTTAAGGAAAATGGAATCCTTAAATGACTTGTATTATACCCATATGTATATGTGTATATTTATGTATTTGTACACACATATATACATGTATGTATGTACCTATTTATGTACACATAGATATATATGTATATGTATACTTACATGTATACATACATATATATACACATACATATATTTATTTATGTATATATTATATATCTACATACATTTGTGTGTATAGTATATACATACATATATATCATACATATATGTATATATAATATATATTCATACATAAATATATGTTTGCATATGTATATACATATATATGTATGAGTATATGTATGTATATATATACATATGCATATGCATATACACATACATATATATACACATACATACATGTAACAATCCCAGTGGGTTTTACCAAAATAGAGTAATTTTTTTTAATTAATTACACATATTCGTCTAACATATTTCAACACAAGAAATATAAGTAAAATTTAAATAAATGTATTATATTAGTTAACTCTATAGGGTTTATAGCTAATCCATTTAGATAATTATCACCATAAGAAAGATATAAAAAATCATGAATAATTTTGAATAAACAATAAAGATTGCATTTATTTCATTAAATTAATAATACAATTCAGCTGACTGATACAAAATTACAACCACTATTATATAAGTACAATGAATAAATAGTATAGTTTAAATAATAAATAATGTATCAAATAATAAATTAAAAAAATACAAAGATCCATAAAGCATGAGTCTCCATGACTCAAGTATCTATCTATAATTTCAAATGTAGTCTCTAGTGTAGTACTACTATATGGAGGGAGAACATCATTCAAGTGCTTTTATACACAAACCATGGAACATTGATCCCCCACTATCTCCCAACAAGGGAATGACACTCCCTTCATGAATGGATAGATAATGATAGTGCATGAATCTAGTGTGACAAACTCAAATCCATGTATTTTAAGATATCTAATATATGATGTGTACCATAAAGAAATCAATTCTACCATGATATCACACAAACATAAAAACTATATCATCACATGAAATGATAGTATTTAAATATAAAAATTACTTTGGCCAAAGTTTTCAAATAATTAATGATATCTAAGATCAGTCAATTTCATATGCACCACTCAATCAGATTACACCTCATCTTGCATTGATGGCACTACTTAAGCCAATGGAATCTATCCACTACTTATTTAGTGTCATAAATATGAGTTTTAATTAAATTATATAATAATATAAAAAACAATAGATTCAATATGAATATTCACTATTAGTAAATATAAATATGCTAAATATGAAAATATCAAATACATACATTTAGTCCATCAAATGTAATGTAGTGAATCTAATATCATCTAGTTTATTGCTGAATAATAAATAGAATCGTAAATAGTCCTTAATATAAATGTACCATCTAGGTAATAATTATATTTAGACTATAAGTTTAAAATATCACAAAGTGAATTATTTGATCCAAGAAACATAACATTAATCAAAGCTTATTTATTTGTTCATATTCCACAAATATAACAAAATATAGTCATAAAAATATTTAATAGGATCTATATTTAAACAATTAAATACCTTATTTTAATGCTTCATCTAAACATTAAATACATAACAAATCCCCCATTTTATCATGTTGTATAATAATGTTTATGATCATTCAATAAGTTGCGTACATTTATATGTGGTATACCCATTCTTAGATTTATAACATTGCCACCAAATCATATGTTTATACCATGTATATATGTACTATTTTAAGGTTTACATATATATTTTTATATAGTCATAATTTGATAATGTTTATGTTATACTCTAAGTAGACATCCATTATCCATGATCTTAGGGTATCTCAATACACTCGATATACATTTAGGCTACAATAAAGTGTCTCAATACCATTAATATAACAAATAATTCTAAATTTATTTGTTTGAATAAAATGCACATAATTTATTTGATTAAAAATTGAAACATAGCCAAATAATGATTACCAATTCCATTATTTAAAAATACATAATTCATTCAGTTCACAATACTATTCAAACTACTTGCATATAAAATTATCAAAGATATACACTCAACCAAGTATGTCCAAAACTTGAGAATTTTACATAAATATATCTCATTCGTTGACCACCTATATACACCTTATATAATATACTATTTAATCACATACTCAGTCCTCTTATAGACTATGTGAGGGCCTCACTCATAAATTAAAAACCAATCTGAATATATGTAATACACAGTCCATTCCAAAAACAAACTCAACCTTATCATTTACACAATACATAAATAATAGGTTCAATTGATAATCATATAACTTTGTTGGAAATATTGTCATTGATGTCAAAGGTTTAGTATTATTGGTGATAAAGGCCCCATTGCATTTAATGTTATTTATCTTGGCTAATATGAGTTAATATTTATTTAACATTAACAAATATATTTTTGGTTGCATATGAGACAAAATAAGGGCCCATGGAGAAGTCGAAGAGTCACGGGATAAAGACAAAAGAAGGATGAGATGCATTTTCCCATGAAGAGTCATTTTGGGGAATACCAAGAGTCATCAAGTGAAGACAAAAGAGTAAAGGGTGAATTTGTCATGAAGGGACACTTTAAGGAATATGAAAAGTCACCAAAGATAAAGACAAAAGTGGGAAGGACGTTTTTGGTCATGAAGGGTCACCACATGACTTTTCAAATGCTTGGATATGAAGGGTCATCCAAGATTGGCACCGTTTTCCATGAGGATTGAAAGGTCACAAAGGGAGAAAGCCAAAGGTCATTTGGAAAGCTATAAATAAAGGCTTGAGTAGCCATTTGTAATAATGAAGTGAGAGGTTGATTTGATATTGTAACATCTAGCTTAGAAGAGCAATTGTGAGAGATGAATATGATTTGTATTTGTTATATCTAGCTTAGAAGAGCAAAGGTGAGAGAGAGGAAGGAGATGTTGTATTGATCTATCATTTGTTGAGATAGAAACATTCAAAGATAGGTGTGTGGTATACACAAAGGGGTTGGTGCTCTTGTGGGTTGGTGCTCACAAATTTTTGTTGAGTTGGTGCTTGGTAAAGGGGTTAATGCTCCTGTGGGTTAGTGCTCATGAATTGTTGTTGGGTTGGTGCTAGGCAAAGGGGTTGGTGCTCCTGTGGGTTGGTGCTCATGAATAGGTGTTGGGTTGGTGCTCGGCAAAGGGGTTTGAAGCTCCTGTGGGTTGGTGCTCACAAATTGTAGCTGAGGTTTGTGCTTGGCAAAGGGGTATGGTGCTCTTGTGGGGTTGTTCTCATGAATATATTTGAGATTGATTCTCTATGGTTTCTCCCACATTGAGTTTCCACGTTATATCTGGTGTCTCTCTCTATCTTGTGTGATGTTTATTATTTGAGTTTTATTGCATATCTTGAATGTTTGATTTAGTGGAATATTGGTTAAAGGAAAGATTTATGAGATATATAATATACTGATTCACCCCCCTCAGTATATTTCATGCTTAACAATTGGTATCAGAGCAGGTTCCTTTAGAAAGGGTTTAACAACTTGAAGGTAGATCAAAGAAAAGCATAAGATGGCCAAGCAAATAAAGAAGGAGAATCAAGAATTGAAATATAAGGTTGAAGCTCTTAAAGAACAGGTGTGTATCTTGGATTCTAAGTTGGCTATAAAAGTAAAAGAAAATAAGATATTTATTTAGGATATTAAGAATGAGTTAGAGGTAGCAACTTTAATTTCAACATCAAAAGAAGAAGAGTGTAATCATTTGAAGGATGAATTAGGTTTTTTAAAGGATAATCATGAGAAGCTTATAATCAAGGTTGAGAAAGATCATGAAATATCAGTCCAAAGAAAGAAGGATGCAGGTTTTGCAGGCAAATCAAAGAAGCCAATCAGGCAGCCTAATGCTTTCAAAATTTCAAATTCTTTTCATGGACATTGTTTTGTATGTCATCATGTTGGTCATAGGGTAAGAGATTTTATGAGGAGAAGCAATCAATCAAAGGGAGATCTTAGTCACAATCAAGAAAAAGGTATGAGAAATATTGTTTGCTTTTGTTGTCATGAGGTTGGACATATTGCTAGATTATGCCAAAATAAAGTAAAGATATATTCAAAGTATGTCAAAGGTTACAAAGACCCTAGAAAATATGAGAAAAGACAAATTAAGATTTAGAGACCTAAAATAATAAAGGTTGATCAGGTTGAGTTCAAGAATGAAAATGAATTACTTGCTATAGTAGATAAAGAATCAGATAAGAAGGATTGTAAAGAATCTGTTGTTACATTTGAGCATGAGATTTGTCAAGATAAGTAAGTTGCAAAATTTGAGAAAAAGAAGAACATTATAAATGATAAAGTTAGTAATTCAAAAAGGTTATACATGCTTAAATAGATTCTAAAATAAAAACACAAGAAGATCAAGGAAGAAACAGAGGAGATGTGGGAATCTCCTTAGATTTATTTCTAGAACCCTTTTGTGTGGGGGTGTCTCTTGTAGGCTTCAAGGAGACACTTTTAAGAAAATTGAAGCATGGTGGATGCTATTGGGTCTTGGATATTTTGCATGACAAGAAGGTGAGTTGATAGATTAATTTGTATATCTTTTGAGGGAATATATTTTTGAAGAAAATTTTGCATCAGTATTATGGTTTGAGGCTATTAAAATGATTCTTGCATATGCAGTGTTTCAAATGATTATGGTCATAAGAAATTAGAATGTTGAAAAAGAGCTAACAGTTTTAGAGAGAAAGAAAAGGATACTCATGTAGATTCAATCAAGAAGGATCAAAGTTATAAAGCTATATTCATCAGGAAGAAGGTTCAGTTGTGTTCATGGCAGAAGAAACAACCTAAAGATTCTATGTTTGTGCAAATAGCTTTGCATGTAAGAGATAAAGATCAGCCATGGTTTGTTGATAGCAGATGTTCGAGGCATATGATAGGAGATAAGAGTAAAGAAGATCAATGGTGGTACAGTGAGATTTAGAGATAAAATCACTGCCAAGATAGCCAAAAAAAGGTACTTTATTTTTGGATAATGGTAGAACCAAGACTAAGAATGTTTTATAAGCATAATCTATTGAGTGTAAGGAAAATATGTGATCAAGGATACACCTTAAAGTTTCATACAGAAGGAAATATTCAAATGAGTTGATTGCAGATTCTTAAAGGATAGGTAAAATTAGATATCTTCTCAAAGATCGGTGAGAGGAGTTGGGAGTAATTTTTATTACTTCTTGCCATTGATGTTCAGCATCAAGTGAGGGGGAGCTAAGTGTTAGCTCTAGGTAGGCCCTTTGCCATTGATGTCAAAGGGGGAGAATAATAGGTACAAGTGCTAAAAATAGGTACAAGTTGCTACACTAAGGGGGAGTTACTGTATGCTTTTAGATGACAATATGTGCATGTGACAAGATGTGGCAGTTTTAGGATTGAGGTTGCCATCAATGACAAAGGGGGAGATTGTTGGAAATATTATCACTAATGTCAAAGGTTTAGTATTATTGGTGATAAAGGCCCCATTGCATTTAATGTTATTTATCTTGGCTAATATGAGTTAATATTTATTTAATATTAATGAATATATTTTTGATTGCATATGAGACAAAATAAGGGCCCATGGAGAAGTCGAAGAGTCATGGGATAAAGACAAAAGAAGGATGGGATGCATTTTCCAATGAAGAGTCATCTTGGGGAATACCAAGAGTCACCAAGTGAAGACAAAAGAGTAAAAGGTGAATTTCTCATGAAGGGACACTTTAAGGAATACGAAAAGTCACCAAAGATAAGGACAAAAGTGGGAAGGACATTTTTCATCATGAAGGGTCACCACATGACTTTTCAAATGCTTGGATATGAAGGGTCATCCAATATTGGTGCCATTTTCCATGAGGATTGAAAGGTCACAAAGGGGGAGGGCCAAAGGTCATTTGAAAAGTTATAAATAAAGGCTTGAGTAGCCATTTGTAATATTGAAGTCAGAGGTTGATTTGATATTGTAATATCTAGCGTAGAAGAGCAATTGTGAGAGATGAATATGATTTGTATTTGTTATATCTAGCTTAGAAGAGCAAAGGTGAGAGAGAGGAAGGAGATGTATTGATCTATCATTTGTTGAGATATCAACATTGAGAGATAGGTGTGTGGTATACACAAAGGGGTTGTCCTCCTGTGGGTTGGTGCTCACGAATTGTTGCTGAGTTAGTGCTTGGCAAAGGGGTTGGTGCTCACGAATTATTGCTAGGTTGGTGCTCGGCAAAGGGGTTGGTGCTCTTGTGGGTTGGTTCTCATGAATAGGTGCTGGGTTGGTGCTCAGCAAAGGGGTTTGAACCTCCTGTGGGTTGGTTCTCACAAATTGTAGCTAAGATTTGTACTTGGCAAAGGTGTATGGTGCTCCTGTGGGGTTTTTCTCATGAATATATTTGAGATTGATTCTCCATGGTTTTTCCCACATTGGGTTTCCACATTATATCTGGTGTCTCTCTCTTTCTTGTGTGATGTTTATTGTTTGAGTTTTTATGAATATATTGAATGTTTGATTAAGTGGAATATTGATTAAAGGAAATATTTATGAGATATATAATATATTGATTCACCCCCCTCTCAGTATATTCTGTGCTTAACAATTGGTATCAGAGCAGGTTCCTTCAAAAAGGGTTTAATAGCTTGAAGGTAGATCAAAGAAAAGCATAAGATGGCCAAGCAGCTAAAGAAGGAGAATCAAGAATTGAAATCTATGGTTGAAGCTCTTAAATAATAGGTGTGTATCTTGGATTCTAATTTGGCTATAGAAGTAAAAGAAAATAAGATATTTATTCCGGATCTTAAGAATTAGTTAGAGGTTGCAACTTCAATTTTAACATCAGAATAAGAAGAGTGTAATCATTTGAAGGATGAGTTAGGTTCTTTAAAGGATAATCATGAGAAGCTTATAATCAAGGTTGAGAAAGATCATGAAATATTAGTCCAAGGAAAGAAGAATGCAGGTTTTGCAGGCAAATCAAATAAGCCAATTAGGTAGCCCAATGCTTTCAAATTTTCAAATTCTTTTCATGGCCATTGTTTTGTATGTCATCATGTTGGTCATAGGGCAAGAGATTTTATGAGGAGAAGTAATCAGTCAAAGGGAGATCTCAGTCACATTAAATAAAAAGGTATGAGAAATATTGTTTGCTTTTGTTGTCATGAGGTTGGACATATTCCTAGATTATGCCAAAATAAAGTAAAGAGATATTCAAAATATGTCAAAGGTTATAGAGACCCCAAAAAATATGAGAAAAGACAAATTAAGGTTTGGAGACCTAAAATAATAAAGGTTGATCAGGTTGAGTTCAAGAATGAAAATGAATTACTTGCTATAGTAGATAAAGAATCAGATAAGAAGGATTGTAAAGAATCTCTTGTTACATTTGAGCATGAGCTTTGTCAAGATAAGATAGTTGCAAAAGTTGAGAAAAAGAAGAACATTATAAATGATAAAGTTAGTAAGTCAAAAAGGTTAGACATGTTTAAATGGATTCTAAAATAAAAACACAAAATGATCAAGGAATAAATAGAGGAGATGTGGGAATCTCCTGAGATTTATTTCTAAAACCCTTTTGTGTGGGGATGTCTCTTCTAGGCTTTAAGGAGACACTTTTAAGAAAATTGAAGCATGGTGGATGCTATTGGGTCTTGGATATTTTGCATGACAAGAAGGTGAGTTGACAGATTAATTTTTACATCTTTTGAGGGAATATATTTTTGAAGAAAATTTTACATCAGTATTATGGTTTGAGGCTATTAAAATGATTCTTGCATATGTAGTGTTTCAAATGATTCTGGTCATAATAAATTAGAATGTTGAAAAAGAGCTAACAGTTTTAGAGAGAAAGAAAAGGATACTCATGTAGATTCAATCAAGAAGGATCAAAGTTATAAAGCTCCATTCATCAAGAAGAAGGTTTAGTCGTGTTCATGGCAGAAGAAACAACCTAAAGATTCTATGTTGGTGCAAATAGCTTTGCATGTAAGAGATAAAGATCAGCCATGGTTCGTTGATAGCAGATGTTTGAGGCATATGAAAAGAGATAAGAGTAAAGAAGATCAATGGTGGTACAGTGAGATTTAGAGATAAAATCACTGCCAGGATAGCGAGAAAAGCTACTTTATTTTTGGATAATGGTAGAACCAAGACTAAGAATGTTTTATAAGCATAATCTATTGAGTGTAAGGCAAATATGTGATCAAGGATACACCTTAAAGTTTCATATAGAAGGAAATATTTAAATGAGCTGATTGTAGATTCTCAAAGGACAAGTAAAATCAGATATCTTCTCAAAGATCGGTGAGAGGAGTTGGGAGTAATTTCTATTACTTCCTATCATTGATGTCTAACATCAAGTGAGGGGGAGCTAAATGTTAGCTCCAGGTAGGCCCTTTAC
>JARHVA010005989.1:995000-1039721 GCA_037957365.1 Torreya grandis
ATATATATAGACACACACACACACACATATGTATGTACATATATATACATATATATGTATATGTACATACATACATATATATGTATGTATATACATACATGTATTTATGTATATATGTATATATACACATATATATGTATGTATACATACATGTATATATACTATATATACAAAAACACACACACACTCATATGTATGTATACACACACACATGCATACATACATGTATCTACATACATACATACATACATACATACATACATACATACATACATACATACATACATACATACATACATACATACATACATACATACATACATACATATATATATATATATATATATATATATATATATATATATATATATATATACATGTATGTATACATGTATGTATTTGTGTGTGTGTATAGGCATCCCATAAATGATGTATTTGAATGGTAGAGACCTAATCCATTGTATACAACATCTCAAGGTTTGCTTTATTACAAGATTATAAGAATCAAGACATCCATGTAGTCATCATCTTGGGACTATGAAATTAATTTGTCATTCACATTATCCTTTGTGTTTATATTACTATATGTAGAACCAACTACAATGTACTTGTAATTGATTTTTCTTGTTTATGTTTTTATTCTATATGTTCATTATTATCATGATCTTGCATTGTATTTGAGATTGTATAAATATTGGGAATCACCACTTGAGTTCCATTAAATAAAATGGTTTCCTCTTTTAACCTTTGACTAGGGGATGTGTTCATATATTTAATAGTTTTTCCCTTCTCATTTTTCTTAATGCATGTAGTAGATAATAGTGTTTGAGTTCATAGAAGTCACATTTATACCATTAGTATTCTCATGAACATATTGCTTTTGGATTTCTTTATTAGGAACTTTATTATTAGGTTATTTTTATTGATTATTTATATTTTGTATCTTTTGTTTCAAGTTCCAACAACTATCTGTATGGAATTCATGCTTTCTATGATAAACATAATAATGTTTGGATTTTTGTGTTGAATGTGGAGGAGATAACTTGATCATCTCATTCTAAATCATGTTCATTAGAATTTCACTTGGATATATATTTTCCTTATGAGAAGTGTTTGACACCTTAGTTCTAGTGTTTTTAATTTTTGGACCCATATTCAAGATGAATAGAGTGGTGAACTAGAAATGTAATTTACACTAGTATGCCCAAAATTCGTGGTTTTCACAATCTGATTTTCAAGTGATGTGATCCTTAAACATATTTTTTCTAAAAACTCCTTAATGATGTTTATTTTATCCAAAATAGTTATGTTAGAAACTATAGGTTGGGAAGATCCAATATTCATATAATTCTCATTGAAATTAGGTACATTATAAGCCATGTATACATATAAATTATTCTTGCATTTTTGAATATTATGGTCCTAAAAGGATTCAAGTAAGATCTCTGACTAGGCATATTTATATGTTTTGATACTATATTAATTATTTATTATCCATTATATTTAGTATCATTCCCTTTAGACTTAAAATATTTCTTATGTTAACACTTTGTAATTCACGGATTAGAGACATAGTGAAGTTTGTTCTTGGAAAGAGATTAATTTTGCACTTTTAATTTGTGGCATAAATGTTCAAAAGATTGAAACTGCTTGACCATGATAGATTCATGTAAGGGATCAAGAAATTTTTTTGTGAACATAGTCTATAATTACTTATTAGGTATAATATTTTTTATCATGGCAAGTGTTATCTTGTAATGAAATACATAATAATGGATAGGCTCATTAGGTTATTACGTAATCTTGGAAATATAGCCATAAGATAAATTTTCATTGATGTTGATGGTAAAATTAATATTCTAAAGGGTTGAATGCTCTCACAGATTGGAGATAGTCCTTATGGCTTATCTAAAATAATTTGGTCAATAATTTTCATTGTATGTATAGTCTAAGAATGCTACATGGAATGATATAATGTGTTCCTCTAGATCAAATTTACCTTCATATAATAAAAACTTGTGAGATACAAATCAATTTAATGAAGAATCAAATATTATCTTAGGGTATTAGGGGTTACAAATCAAGGCATGTGAATCCATGGAATGACTAGATCTAGATGAACCTTACTCTAGTTGTAACACCTTATCATGCATAGATATAACATTAAACTCAAGTGAATGTGTAGTAGATGAAGTTAATGATGGAAAATGCATAGTCATCATGGGAAGGTTAATTTTTATGTGTACAAATAAATATTGAAATATGTTAGAAGCCTTATGTTTTCCTTGAAATAACCCCAATTATTTTTTAGGAATTTATAAATAGAGTACACAAAATAAATGCATGAAGATCTCATTGTATAGATTATAATGCATAACACATCATCTTGGTCTGCACAAAGATGTTTAGGTAACCCATAAATTGATTGGGTCGTAATGACACTTACATAAGGATGACAATCTCTAGAGGATGTCATAGAGAATAATGTTACCTAAAGGTTTGTATACCATTATAGGGGTATAAATGTTAGGGTACACACTAATAGCCTTAGAACCTTGTGTAAGGCACTTTTTTTCCCTATTAAACCACCTATGGATCCAAAACCTATTTAAGTATCAAATCACCCTATGTAGCTATGGTTTGGTGATTCAAAAGGCTAGAAATATTTGTTCATGCCTCGAGTATCATTACTGTCATTATCCATGTGTAATTTAGTTAAATAAATAAGGTTAAATATGAAAATCATAGATTTAACATAGTAGTGAGTTATCTTACTGGCCATTATTAAACATATAAATCTAATAGTAAATAGGTACCATAATAAGTATGATAGGTCATAAAATAATAAACAAGGTATCATCATACCAAGATTTTGCTTATGTACACCTTATAATATTGTAAGATCAACAAGTAGCTATTATTGTACCACTACCAAGGCGATACAACATAAGACTTTAAAACATATAACCATTAAGATCGCACAACTGAAGAGCCACCCCCCGCCCTGCCCCCCCCCCGCCCACCCATCATATCATTATACCATGGTCCTCAATATTAAGGTTATTTTCACCCATAGTCCTTTTCTTGAAGAATGCCACCATATCATATATAGCTCTATTATATGGAAAATGATTGTCATGAAAATTAGATAACCATATTCCTATTTGCCAATATGAACATTTAATGTTCACCAAAAAGTAATGCATAAGATGAAAATAAACATAAAATCCTTAAAAATATCATCATATCAACAAGAACTCATCCATTTGGGCTATTAACCAATATAAAATGAACACTAGTTATTATAATGAACCGCCAATAATAGTGCTACTAGATTGGGATTATATAAATAAATCCATGACCACAGGGTCCTTGTGCTAATGGTTATTTTAAAATTATTAGATTAAGAACAAGTATATGATTTGACCATTAAGAAAAACTTATAAAATGATAAATTTAACTATTAGACCAAATTTCAACATCATGAACTAGGCTAGTTATAGGCTACAATTATGAATAACCAACAACCACACCAAATGTTGATTGCACATGGTCTCAATATGGTCAACCATGCATCCAACATAGCAATTGGTTAGTAATAGCTAACATATTAAACTTGAAGCTTCAACCCAAGGTCCTGTTATTAACTATTTAACACTAGTTGAGTTCATACATTCACAAGTGGATAATAAATCATTTATTAATTTACTAATTACCTAAAAACTTCCATGTATGTGTTACCAAATGAAATATGATTAGATCAACATCCATTAAAAATAATGAGTGGTATTTAATGGAAATAAAATCACTTCAAGTTTGGTCCAAAAATCAATAAGTATATATGAATAATGGAAATATCATCTTGATAATAAGTTTCCATAATATTATAATGCAATGTGGCAAACCAAATTTCTAGCACTTGCTAAAATAACTTGGCATAGCCTCTGTGTGTGTGTGTGTGTGTGTGTGTGTGTGTGTGTGTGTGTATCAAACCTCTACACTTGATTTCTTAAGCCATAAATGTACATGAGATTATGATCATCAATATATAAAAAGAATGTCTCAAGCACCTCACAGTTAAACAAATAGGAAAGAGGGCATCATGAAAATTTCCCAACATGATTTATTAGCCTAATGCTAGTATATTATCATCATTATATATATATATATATATATATATATATATATATATATATATATATATATATATATATATATATATATATATATATATATATATATATATATATATATACGCACTAATGGGTTTTAAGTAACCTTTAATTTCTAGCTAACTTGGGATATCCTTCCTTTTAATCAAGGATGTTAATTTAAGTTAATGTCTATAAAATAGTGATTCAAAAATTATCTATTATGAACACCATACAAAATATTACAAAAATACCAAATTGTTGCATATAATAGACCACACCAACAAGTCTTAATATGGAAAGATAAACATTGATACAAGAGATTTTGAACAGTCTTCTAGTGACTGGTAGTTTTATCATATTTATAAGACTAAGGACATATGAACAAAGAAACCATTATGTTAACATATATGTATAAATTTTAGAACAAGATAGTCACTAAAATTATATCAAAATATAATAATTAATGCATTATAATAAAATCAACAAATTAACTTTATCATCTTGAATTCCATCTTGGGTTATCATTGGTGAACACAACACTTTGATCAAGTGATAAAGGTAATCAAATAATCAATTTCACAAAAGGAAGAGCCAAGTGTATTATAATCCCCTCCACTAGAAGGGGTGAAATAAATGTGTCAACATAAAGATGGTAATATGGCTTTCCTTCCTAGTGAACATTCTAAGAATTAAATTCTATTTTAATAAATCAAGTTCAGTAAGAGCAAAACAATCAAACTGACTTAATTCCACATAAAATAAATTTGAGTAGCTTATATTACTTACTACTGTAATTATCATTTTTTCAAAAGGTTAATCATTAATGAACTATTAAATAAACCCTCAAGATAAAAAGGGTAATGTATACCCTAATAGCTCCTATAAGACAATATCAACAATACACATAATAGACATATAATGATCTAAAACAACCAAGAGTATTCTAACTCTCATCTAATCATAACTATTTTGTTATTTTCCATCAATTTTTTCTCTCTCTAGTGAGTGAAACATCCAAGGAAAAATAAACATAGTTGAATTCATAAAAAAACTAAGTAAATATTTAAAATAAATGAGTTGTAAACATATAAAATTTTGTTTTCTAAGAACAATATCTCATAATAATAATTTCACAACATAACAAAAATCAAATTACTCTCACTCAGCAAGTCAGGTGTATGAACAACAAGGTAATAGTAAACTTCTCATAACAATGAATAAATCATTCAAATAATGGTTTATTCATTTCTACAACTTCATGGACTAATAAATAATCAAATGTCGTATGCAAAAGATAACCAATAGATTAAGTTTTGTCTTCCCTAATAGGGTAATCACAATCAATTATTTAGGATCTAGTTTCAAAATAGTTTGGGAATACATCCAAATATTAGCTTAAAATATAAAAATCAAACACTCTTTCCAAAAGTGAACCTAGTTTTTAAATTTGAATTTGAAGTTCAAATAAATCATTTGAAAAGCAAAAAATGAATAAAAACTTTAACCCTCTCGGTAAGACCAATTACCATCATGATTACATAATGCAACCAACCAAATAAGCAAATGCATTTCACATATTTTAATAACCCAACATAAATATATCATACATGAGAGTGGTTTCATTTATTCATTCATAAAATAATTCATGTCAACATATATATTTTCGGTTATACATTGTTAAATCACCACAAAATAAATTTTGTTTTCAACCTAAAAAATTGGAACACCTAGAATGTCTATCAAACATAGCAAACCATGTTAAACACATAATCAAGATAGTATAGTTACCAACTAACAATAGTAAATATCATACCAAGTGGGTAGTGTTAAAATTGGGGAAAATCTGCCATATATTTGAAATATAAAAAAATACATATAAATTATATATCAAACTCTTTAGTATAAAATATGTAAATTCCCAAATCATAGAATCTAAAACCATTATATCCACAACTATACAATCACTATGATGTAATATAATCAAAACAAAACAACCAACTCAATCCATGAAAACAATAGCATAACAAGAGATTTATTGTCATTATAACCCAATAATAAGAGATTTTCACATAAATATTAATACTTAAATCTTACTACTACCCAGGTCATGATATAGGACTATGTGGAAATAATGAAATATTACCACATGAGGATATACCTAGGATGGGTCTATATAGACTTACAATTATTAATAGAGAATTTAAACTAGAAAAAGAGAAACACATGCCTATTAAATTGTATGTAGGTATCCATTTATTTTTCCTCCAAAAATGGCCCCAAATCTAAGTACATCAACTGGATCTATCTTTCTTTCCTATGTCCACATACCCATCTCTGTGTATCATCAACTGAATAGACCTAACTCTATGTACTTTCTACTCTCCTTTTATTATCTCCCCTCTATCAATCATTTTCTCTCACCCCCCATCATTGCAACAACCTAAAATGTAGGCCTAGAAACCCTATAAACCATCTCTTTATTTTGTCTTCTTTACTCTATTCTCCTTCCATTCATCCCTAGCATCATGGCTCCCACCTATTGTTGTTCATCTCCTTCATGGTGGTGGCTAAAACATAGCCCAAAAACCTTATTTTTTCATATTCTCCATTACCCTTCCTATCTCTTCCCAAAATCAATGACCCAAAATGATAGCTCATCAAATGCTATCCCAACAAATCCTAAGACCATTGATTTTGTTTCAAACAAAAATCCATTGTTGTGACAATTTTGTGACCACATCATGGTCCAAAACCTTTTTCCAATAAAATTTTGGGGCCTAAGAAGTAACCCCTTATTCATCTAATTCCTTAAGACTATAAACAATCAAAAGTCCTTTGATTTCATATGACTAACAATTAAACCACTTCGTACCACCACGTAGAAGACTTAAAATAATTCAAAATGTCCTTAAATTATAAATGCCAAAGCTTCACCATATTTACAAGATTTTATAAGCTTTCATAATTAAGCAACACAAGATTAACTTTGTTAAAAACAATTACAAGTCTATATCACCCAAGATAGTAACTCAAGGCCCCAACTTGGAGTACACACACACACACACACACACACACACACACACACACACACACACACACACACACACACACACACACACACACACACACAAATATACACACACACACACACACACACCATATATATATATATATATATATATATATCATAAGATTTAAAGCTGAGATAACTAGTTGAATTCCACTTGAATCTAAAAAAACATACAATTATATTTTATTTATTTTTTATAAAATGTGTCAATTGGTGGGGTCATGGCATCATCCCCTCCTTAAATAGGACTCATCCTAGTGACTAAATAATTTTCATGAGTCAAGCTACATCGAAAAGAGGCTTTATCATTCTTTTAAAAAAATGTTTACACACTACAAGAAAACAATAGATAAGCCCAAGAATTGAAGTAACTAAACTAATAAACTCTATCAAGTATTATCAAAATTAAATTCATGTGCACTACATACTTGTGTAGTTAATTATATAAACAAGGGATACTACTCTATACTTTACCTTCCTAGTATGGCAAGTAGGTTTATCTACTTATATCATGAATATATATTCATCCTTACCTTACTAGTATTTCACATAATGCCTTTAAGAAAACTATGTCCTTCATTTAACCAGACTAGAAAATCATCCTTTCAGCTTGGTTTCCTTTTTTAAGGCCAAGGTGAGCAAAATGAGGTATTACATGCACCTTTTCCAGCCATAAAAATTTGTAATTTTTGAATTTAGATATGTATATAAAATTTAATTTTGTGCCTCATAAGTCTATTATTTCACTTAGGAAAACATTAACATTTTTTTCCATAAGTTTTTCCATCTTGATCTTACCCTTACCTTGGCAAGTTTATCAATAAAATTCTATTTCTAATGTAGTACAACTAAATTTCATCTAATTTATAGACACCTATGCAGCTATAAAATTAATTGATTCATGTCAAAGTATGCATTCTAGGCTACAATTATCAAATATACTTCAATATTTATCAATAAAAGAGTTTTTATTACTCTTCAAATCATAATTTTATATCTATTAGCTCATACCAAACAAAAGTATTCAAAAAATTTCATCTTAGCCATGAATTCATGATCAAAGTTTTGATAGTAAAATAGTTTTTAGCCAAACCTTCCTCCAATCATGAATAAATATTATCACAAAAATACACAATTTCATAATAGTAGTTG
The DNA here is from genome assembly GCA_037957365.1 of Torreya grandis. Lineage (NCBI taxonomy): Eukaryota > Viridiplantae > Streptophyta > Pinopsida > Cupressales > Taxaceae > Torreya > Torreya grandis. Next base: position 1,003,377 of record JARHVA010005989.1, read on the forward strand.
CCAAAAATCTAATCCAACCAGATATTCACAAAATCTTTAGAATTGAGATGTTGTGTTCACACAACATTTCAAGTTATATATAGCTCATAAATTTATTTTGTCCCCATAGAATGCTAAAAAATATAATATTCATATAGTTAAATGGTATTTCCACCACATTTAAGTATATTTTTCACATAATTTATATCATTCATTCTATAATTAATATCAATAACAACAACAACCATAGAACTATGGCTTCCACAACATGCATTGTAATTGCACATATTCTTGGTAAAATTCATCAAAAAACATCAACAACAATATAGATCCATTATTATATGGTTAATTCTCTTTCACCATTCATCGTCCATGGATTAGTGAAACAACCTGCACCAACCATACCAAACATTGAATAAGTCATACAAGGCATTCACATATAACCCCAAGGTTTTCAACATGATCTCCATAAATTTGTTAACTCATATGATGGTTTAAAGGACTATAATCCCACCATATTACTACCCTTACTTCTAAGAAACATTAAAAAGTACATAAAATTCAAAAATATACCTGATTAGGACTTACATTGTTCCTCTTGAGCATAAAATTAAATTGCATTCCAACCATGCTTTAATAAATTAAAATGTTAAATTTATGTATACAAAACAATACCTTGTTCATAACATGGTTTTACTTACTAGTCAACACATGCCTTTAAGTTAGAATATTTAATCTAAAATATTGTTTTCAAGTAAATTTGCCATTACCTCATTACTAGCATGCATGATTTTACAAGCCAACATGTGCTTGTATTTCATCAAGTTCAATCCTATTGTTTGTACATAAAATTTCAATTTTTAGGACCAATTAGTGCTTCACAAGGTTATTTTTACAAAAAACTCCAAGAGGTGGTTAAAGGAACACTCAACCATTATGTGACCATTATGCACAACCTAAACAAATTAGGGGGCTACTTCATGAAAAAGGGAGAAAAGGGTTTTTATGCTATGTGAGACTCCATTCCCTAGCCTATACCTAGTCTATTCATCATATATATAGTGTTTATTCACCTTAAACCTCATACTTGGATCAATTTTCAATGCTAGATCAGTGATGCAAGATAACACCACACAAGACATTCATTATACCTTGGTAGATTTTAATTAATAGAGGCTAATTTTGAAAATGGAAACTGTATAACAAATGGTTTATGATCACATTACATCATCAAATAATATATATAACAATACTAATATCAAGAAGCAATTATGGAATTTCACAAGTTAACTACATTCACACAAAATAGAGAAGTTACAAGTTTACATGGTTTAATATAATCAACAAAATGTAGATTTTTTTTACATAACATGAAATAGTTATACATGCATTAAAGGAACCACAATACTATGACACACATGTTGATCTAAGGGTTTTACAATATACACCAACGTATTTTCACATCACACCAATTAAATAGATTGGTAAGTGAATCACAAGTGTCCATGATTCTCATCGATCTTTTGAATGTCCAAATGGCATCCCAGATGACAAAATATCCATTGTACAACATTATTCTTGGTTTTAAGGATCTATAGTTCACTAACACCTTATTTTAAGGAAGGGTGTGTTCCAACAAGGCCCATAAATCTATATCCATGAGTCTTGAGAAGTTACCAAAAATTCTCACACTTCATGGATTTGATGGCTCACGCTACCCATTAATAATAAGAGATCCCCAAAAATTTCTCACTTTTCTAAGTAAGTAGGTTACATTCACCCCACTAGGACCTCCAGACTTAAGTTACATTCTTGGAACTCCTAATAATATTATACTTTAATCATCATAAGATGTCTTACCTATGCAAACTATTAGTGATCACCAATCATGGTTTCTTAATTCCAACATCAAGCTTTTATCACCATCCTTCTAGTTGACTAATTTCAACAAGTTAATGGTTGACTAGCAATGTTTGCCTTAATGGACCATAAAATCAATAAAGTATGAACTTGGCTAAGAATCTAGGTGAATATAATATTATCATCATGGGAATTATAGTTTCCCACAACCATTAAATTTGGTTAAAATTCACAAAAGACATCTTCATGGATGTAAAATATATCCATGATCATCATAACATCCTCATGGACGCCAAAACTCAACCTAAGATCAATTAAACATCCTCATAGATGTAAAATATATCCAAAAACATCATATCATCCTTACAGGATTAAAACATACCCATGATCAAAATAATAACATCATGGAATTAAAAAATATCCACACACTTAATATATTCTATCTTTTTAGAGTGACAAAAACCACAAGTTTCTTCATTCAACTCAAAGGAGGCCAATTGCTCATAACAAAATTGAGCCTTAATTAAGTTAAAATACATATATTTTTAGCACCTTAGCATTATGATGCATACTAATTATTTAATTTTAGGTTACAATTGTTACAATTATCCAACCATATCAAAGTTTTCAACCTGAAAAAACTACCAAGACTTTGCTTATAAGTTCACTACTTGGGAAAAAATAGTGTTTCCAAAGAATTAGACACAATACTTAAAGTTTTTGCATTTATATATCTATTCATGTATAGATACACATAATTCAAGAAATAACTTATAATTTATTACCCTAATTATCAATAAATTACACCTATATAAATTTCTTAGTTTATCCACAATGATTTCTATTAAAACTAACAAATGAAGTAATGAGAAGATCCTTGATATTTATACCCAACTATAGAGAATCTAAAAATTCCATATAAGGATATGTTGATTCCTCTAAATACACCATATGAGTTTTTAGAGTTCAAATAACACTTCTCATTTTAAAATTCTATGAATTCAAAGCATGAGTAATAGGTTGTGGCAACTTGATGTCACTTATTGTGAAATAGCAGTAGAGATATGTATTAGTGTTCCACAAATTTATAATGAGTGATGGTTGGGAGCCATTATGGTCCATTATTTTTGAATTGTAGAGAATCTATGTTAATTCTTAGTAGATTATGCTCTATATTTAACATACAAACTAATCTAGGTGAATATTTATAATGAAGCTAAAACTAAAGTGATCTGGTGTAAAAAAAAAAAGGATCAAAGAGAAGAGTGAGGTAGAAAAGAAAACAAGTGATTAAAAATCTTAGTTTCAAATATCATGACAAAGCATAAATTTCAATTGAGTATGCATTTAAATGAATATATAATGCAAAAGAGCCTAAGCTCAGATTTCACTATATACCAGGAAAATTTCAAAGGATAATGTAAAGAATCACAAGTAAGAACTAGGTCTAATTTTAAAAATTTACTACTATAATCAAATAACATTTACACATCTAAATATAAATTAAAATGAAGTGAATAATAACCCAATATCCTCTAGCTAATCTAGCATATGCACAAATTAGAAACCTTGTGATTAGAAAATGTAAACAAGAATTCAAAGAAACTTTGCTAAATCAAGACATAAAACTATGAATTGAGAGAAAACTATGTTAGTAATTGACATATCAAATATGGACAATCTTTGTAGAATTACTTGATTATATTAATTGCTCCAAGTGTACAAAAATTGCCTCAAAATTGTCTCCCTTTACAATATGGTGATACATGCCTTTTATAGAAAGGTTAGGCAATATACCAGTCAGTTACAATATACAAGTGTACAAAATATAAGGATAGTTGTCCTTCCATAGAAAGTTCTAGTATACAATTGTCTTTCATAATTAGACTAACCTAGGGGAAATATGTTAACATATTAGCATATGACTTATAAAATAATATTACTATTCTATATATTACATAGTTTTTACAAAAAGGAATATTTAACTAGATGGTGGGCCCATTGTCCTTGAACTCTCTTGTTAATCCTATAGTAATTACATTACCTTTTGATGTTGTTCCTTGATAAGATCAAGGTCCATGGTGGGTTTCATGAGGTAGATTTACTGTTCATCAGCTAGGTCATTCAAGTCCCTATCATCTCTAGCCAAAGCCTCCTTGATATTCCTAGATTATATAATCTTCTCCTCAATATTAAAGATCATATCCAAGATTCTTTTGTTGCCCTACTAGATTGGCCATGGATTTTTCTTGACTAACTACATCACTAAGGTGACCCTATTCTTGAATTCAACTTCATCTATTTACCATCATGGAACCTAAGAGTTGCTTAATCCTAGCGATCAATTCCTTGTCATCTATCAATAGCCTATCCAAATTTATTATCCACATACTTAGGCCTTGGATTTTGTTATCTATTATCCCTAATATGGCATTTAGATGGGCCAAGTTAATATATTTTAACTTAGGAATATTTTTCCGAGTCCATATGCTAATCAAATCCCTTAGCTTGGTCTCTGCTTCCTATCATTTTATTATCATTGTCTTGGCTACGTGGCTTTGTGATATTATTAAATCTTTCTTTAAATTTATGGACTATAGAGATACAAACATATCAAAGAATTAGGCTTCAAATATATCCAAAATGGCATAAGCATAGATAATATTATCTGTGTCGCAAGGTTCTCCTTCTCTTTATCTAGATTGTGGATCATCTGCTTCATGCCTCAGATCCCAGCCTTAGTTTAATTTGATTGGGCATCGAGTAAAATTTCAACATCCTCCTCATGAATAGGATGCTCTCCTAGCTATTGTCCTTCAATTGGGGTCAAACCAATAAAAGGTTCCACCTTCTGAAAAGTGGACTCTTCAGTTCCCACCATGGCCCTCCTTCCCAATCTAGTTATCTATGGATTAAATTAGATAGTGGTGAATGGTTTATGAATTTGGGAGGTTCTAGGACCTCAATTACTAAGCTACTTGATGCTCTTAGAGCATCCATCTTCTTACTCTCTATACCTATAGTGGTCAATATCATGTACTTCAATTCCACCAACCTTTATCAATTACCATGAGTGGAAAAGAGAGGGGATCTTTTTTAATTTCCATAAATATACTAGTCAGGGATGACTTGTCCATGAATGGGGAATTCATCACTAAATAGGTTGACTTCACTAGTAAGATGTGTGAGGGTCAACCTTGTTCTTTTAGGTCCAATAGTGACTAGTGTCATTTCTACCTTTCTCTTATATTTAGGAGCTAATGGGGTTGTGTTAAGGGTAAGCTCTTTTCCTTTATCTTGACGGGGTCCCTTGATTGGATTTGGGATTCTTAAATATATTCCTCTACTTTGTTTGTGTCATATGCCTCTACAAGTTCCTTAAGAGGACCCTCAAGTGTCTCCTCTAGTTCCAAGGAAATCATATCTATATGTTCAACTAGGTAAGGTGGCCTTCATGGCAAAGATGAGGATGAAGTTCCTTCCCTAGGACTATCTTCTAGCTTTTCCTTTCCATGCCCTTATTCAATATACCTTTGTATAACTTGCTCTTAAGGTTATGGCTTCTCTACTTGAGGTTGTTCCTAAGATGTCTCAGATGGTCTAGGAAATAAGTGATATTGAATAGGATGCATTTTACATACTTTTCCTACTAACTTATCATCTTTTTTCAACCTATGCTCTAGCTTGATGTTATGCCCCTTGATTTTGGACAACACTTCTTCATAATTCTTGGCCTTAATGTAAATGGTGTCATAAATACCAAGATGATGTATATACTCAGGATTGGGTAGTTTCTTCTCCTTTAGATGATTACTTACTATGTTTTTCAGGTTCCACATTTTGAGTTCATCAAGTTAAAACCCAAATGATTCCCTATGCTTTGACATGGTTTCAACCTACTTCTAATCTTGCAGTATGGTCCTTAGAATGATTAAAGGGAAGGGGTGGAGAATATGCTTCCTCTTTTCTTTATAAATTCCATCAATGCCATGGATGAGTAGGGAGCAATTTATTACTTAGGAAGCTTGCTAAGAACATACACTAGCAATTTATAGGGCTAGGACATAATCCCTTCAATCTTGATGACTATGAAATCTAGATAGAAATAGATGTCACCCATCATATCAACATATTTTTCAATGAGTGGATGGAATCTAGGCATGGGAATACCTTTAATAGACTCCACTATGGCTAGCTAGACATAGTCACAAATAAAATGCATATGGTTCCTATATTTCAAGATGTACAATTTTGGGTAATGGTGGGAAATAGTATTTTTTCTCTCAAGAGACCAATTTTTAATCCCTAGAAAGTTGATGGAGGTAAGTAGGGCATCCAACAAGTATGGCATCATATAAAATTATTTGGCTATCTTTTATTTGATAGTGGTGAACTTCTTAGTGAGAAAGACACTGATAAAATATCTAATTGGAAGGGTGAGCTTTTCCACCACCATGAAATGCACATAGGGGACCCAAATTTTATTTATATATCTAGTTGAGGGGGCTCCCATTCCTTAGTTTAATAGGGTCATGATCACCCTAATATCCTCCCTAAATTGAGCTATCAGGATATTACCCTCAAAGTCCCTTAAGATATGGGGTCCTTGGTGTAACCAAGGTCTAAGGATGGTGTCCAAGTTGTTTGGAGGTCCATTCCTTGATTTTGGACAAGTCTATGTGGGGATTTGGGATTTTATAGTATTTTTCAAAAGATACAAGGAAAATGTAAGTTAATTTATTTGAATTCCCTTCCTAGATGATCCAACCATTATCTATCCTACAATCAACAAAGATAGGAGTAAGGACTGTAGATGCTAGAATTTAGCACCCTTGCCTTATTATACCATCTTTTAGGCTATCACTTTAATAATCAAATGTAGATGTTATAAATCTTTGCTGTAGCCTAAAGTCTTGAAATAAGCTGAGTCTAAAATCCTGAAGTCCTAAAATAGGCTAAGTCTGAAATGTGGTGGAAACCTCCAAAAATTCATATTTTGCATCTTAACTCCTAGAAGTCCAAAACCACTCTCAAACACCCTAAAAGTGTATACATAAAATATAACTTAAATTATAAGAAACTAAATGTCCATAATTAAATGTCAACTTATACTACCCATGGTAATTAATATTATTAATTACTATTTACAATCCTTAACCACCTAAAATCTTTTAAACAACTAAAATCCCTAGAAACAAATAAAAACAAAACCTTTTATCATTCATAATAACCTGAAAACTACCTCCCCCATGTCATACACAAAATCCCCAACCATTTGCCAACCATGCAACCCAAAATAAATATGTAAAACACAAATTCCCTAGATAGATGTCAATTATGTTGGATTGAAATCAATCTATATAAGCATGTCAAAGCATCCCCAAAAGAGTTTAGAAAATATGCAAGTTGGAGGACCCAATCTTTAGAGGTTTGTTTTAGGCATTCAAAGGTTAGAATTTATAGAATTTGGATTCCAAAATACTATCCATAAGTCAATAAATTGAAAGGATCAAAGTAATGATCAGGTAAGTAATTTTTTTGGTTTGTAATTTATTCTTTATTTTTAAAATCTTGTTTAAATTACTCATTATAAGTCATTAGATCATTTCATTGTTACATCCTATGTTTTAAGCCCCTTTCTAGCCCATTTCTTATTCTATAGACACCTCTATTCATCCCTAAACCTTTTGCATCCTTTTGAAAACTTGTTTTTTTATACTTTGTACACTATGAAATGATTGACCATAATCTAGGAAGATCATGGTCAATCCTATAGGATCATTATCGATTCTATCTTTTATAGAAAACCTTCAATTTTAGCCTTTTAGGTCTTTCTATTTGATTCTATAGGTTCTTGTCTATTTTTTGTCTATTTCTAAACATCTGTAATCTATCCTAATAATGCCTAAACTTCCCTAATCCATTCATAATCCTTATCTTAGGATCCTTATCCCTCATCTATCTAATCTTTATCCCACCATCTTAGTTAGCCTTGTGTGTATTAGTTTGAGTTCCTAGCCTAAACTTATTGATATCCCTTTGTGATGTTTATGTGACCAAACCCTTGTTTATGTTGACTTATGCATCTTAATATTAATTCATTTATAGTTGCATCTAATCATTTATATCTTTTATCTTATTTGTAATCATTTCTAGTCTTATTTTGTTTATATATATTTTATCAAAAATAGTGGGTTGACATTTGTCAAGGAAGAATATCTCTTCTAGGACTTGGCATCTACCAAGCAACCCATTCATATCTCTTTTAATCCAATTTTTATTAAAGTGTGGTTTATTAAAATTCATTCTTCCCAAACCAAAGAGGATTTCTCATAATCGAGCTTGGTCAATGGTGTGCAACCAACCATCCATATCTCTAGGTAATCTTAAAAACCTTGCTTATACTTTTTTTTTAGTAGCTAATTAGTCCATATTGAAAAATCATAAAAAATATTAAAACAAAGACATCTATGCAATGTAGTACCTCATGCTTTGCAACAACATGGTGAAGGCTAGTCATCTAGATAATTACCAAGTCATAAAGACTCTTACTCACCATGGTAATTCTTTGCTCCTCTTTTGTGATGGGATTTAACTCCTCCATGGTAAAGAAGAGTTCAGAGCAATTCTTTATGCCTAGGGAATTTAGGTCCACAACATCTAATTTAGTATCTTTGAAGATATGTCCCTTGATATCTATTGAAAGGTTAAATTTTATCTCCTCCTTAAACTGATGCTTGCGATCTGCCATGGTCTTTATCTCTATAAATTGCTCAGATTAGATTGTAAATTGGTCTTGGTAGTAGTTCTTCTTGTGCTTAAAAACATAATAAATCTCTCTTCAGATCAAATTTTAACCAATTAAGTGTTCCTAGGTTGCTTTTATGTAGGGTTTAGGGATTTTAGAGCTTTAATGGTAGGATATATCTAGATTCTAGCTCATACATGCTTTGGGTTTGATTTGGACCCTTGCCTTTATACCCTTGAATTTTTGAGCCCACAAGATCTCTTATTTTGTCCTTTTTTGCTTGTGTGGTTCCTATGTGGCATTGGTTGGACCTTTCAAGAATTTTTCATAAAATCCTTTGAGTACTAGTCATTAGCATTTAAAAGTGCCTTCTTTTATTTCACTCCATTGGATCAAAATCCTAGATTAGAGTGAACCATTGATTGTGATCCAATCTCTTGCCTATTTATTGGCTCTCTTTTGTACCAAGCCTCATGGTTGTGCCACTTGGCACCCTCACATGCCTTCCTATGCTCCATGTCCTACATCAATAGTTTGTTGAATGAGGATTGGCCATGTGGAGAGCTCACAGGTCTTTAAAAAGTCATTGATGATTTTGTACCATTGGATCATGGAGTGAAATGAAGTGTAAACCATTGGATCATTTTTAAGTTCTACCTTGAATGTTCTTTTTCCATGTGTTGAACCTGTGGGCTCTTGGGAATCCATTAAAATGTCTTCAGGGTCTTCACACCATTACATCAAATGTTATGATAAAGCGTAAACCATTGATCTGCAAAAGATGCCCAAAATTTAAGTTAGTACATTATTAAGGTGGTACTTAGGCTTAAATTCCTTAGGTTAAGGTTTATTTCATGTTTATTAAACATGAAATAAACTCTGGGCTAAAGTGTTTATGCCTAAGTTTTCTATATTTATGTAAAGGATACTAAGGCTAATTATTCTAGGTCAAAGTTTACACTACGTCAGATAAACATAATGTATACTTTGGGCTGAAATACTTATGATGAGCTTATAAAATATGATCAAAGGGGGTTAGAATGATATAATGGTCTAACATTTAAATAGAGTTTTACTACATTAATAAACACATTAAAATCTTTGGTTAGAAGCACTTAGTCTAAACTCTACATTATCGAGACTCTTTTAGAGTAAGACTTAGTATAAGTCTTTATTTTAAGGTATTTAAACAAAATGCAATGGGGACCTTAAAGTATAGACCTAGACTAAGTTTTATTTTTCTTGTACTTAGACCATAAGACCATTTCCATATTTGTAGATTGGAGATTTCTAGTATTTGAGCATCTTTTGAGAGCTTCCATTAGCCTGTAAAGGAATTCATGATCTTTCCAACAAGAGTTTGGATTGTATTTTAACGTTGAGAAAAGAAATTCATTATCTTAAATTGATTGTCTCATAGACATTAAATACGTCCTTATGGATGTTGAATTATGGTCATGTAAACATGAATTTTAAGTTAGTGAAGATTTTAATTTGATGGGATAAAAGTTGACAGTCACGCAGATGTCAAATACATCCTTGCAAACATCCAATGATGGTTTTACGAATGTCAATTTTGAGATCATTAAATTCTTATCACCTAATGCTAGAATGCCACTTGGCATCTCCATAATGCTTCCCATTGTCTTAGACTTAATTTTCTCTACTAGATCAAGATATGTGATCAAGTAAGAGTTGTAAGATCATGATTGGAAATCTTGTTCATGATTGGTTTCTTTGTTAGGTAGGACACATTTACCTTTGATCATCAAATGTAAGGGTACTGCATGTTGATCTTGTAGGCCTTATTTAGTCCTTTGACTTTTCAACAATGCCACACTCCATTTTATTGAGTCTTTGTGATGAAGTGAGGATCATTATGTCATCTAAGTTGTATATTTTTAAGTCCATGCTAGGGTCTTTCTCACTCCATCAGATTAAATTCCATGATAAAGTGAGGGTCATTAGATGTTACAAGATGCAAGGAAGTTAAGTTAGGACCCACAAGTGATATAAAATATTTAGGCTAAGGTGTTAAATCTAAGGTTTGATTCATATTAATAAATATTATATGGCCTTAGGATTAAAACTTTAGGCTAATTTATGAATTAAAAGGATTATGCTAACATAAAATTGGACTTAGGGAGTTGGATCTTAAGCTAAGGTGTTAAGACTAAGGTCTCATTTGTACTAATAAATACAAATGGGGCCTTAGGGTTAAAACATTAGGTTAAGCTATGAAATATTAAAAGGACCCTACAAAACAAATATTAGTTATACACACAAGGAACTTTAAAGGAGAAAATAGTAAAGGGGACCAAGAATTATAGACTAAGATTTAGTTATGTTAAAAAACATGACTAAGCTTAAAACATGAATTTTATACTTAGGTCCAAAATGGATTTTTTAAAAGGTTCCCACCAATTTACATATTTGAATTGAGGGTTTTTTTAGGGTTTTGGAACATGAACTTCTCAAAATAAACTCCATGGACACTATAACTAAAGCCATGAAGACCATTTATTATCAATGTTATATAAAATTAAAGTAAAATATAACTAAGTAAGCTTTTTTTTGATAAAGTGGACGATCTTTAAATTCTAAAAATGATATTAGCATGCCATATTTACATGTTCAGTTATCAAGGTTTCTCAAGGATCCCAATTTTCAAAAAATGTGGGGTAGGTAGCCTCAACAAATGGAAATTCATAGGGGAATCATAGCAATATGTTATAACCTAGAGACTCTCATTTAGAAAAATAATTAAGTCATCCACTCCACTTGATCAATATCATTATCTAGATAACATTACAGTTAAAACAAACCTTGCACTTATGGACTTAAGGTAAAATATCAAGACAAAACCATACTATGTGTGTGCTTTGATTCAACTTATTATTTTACATGGGGTTCAAAAAAAAGCTTCCAGGTTTCATGTCCTTAATCATTAACACTTTACTTATATCATGTTAGGATGTTCATTAAGAACCATGCTTCTTGCTTAGAGAAGGCTTGGGCATTGCTTTACTACCAACCAGGCATCCATAGCCTCAATAGAGATGACTTTGACTCCACTCAAGGCCTTATTCCATTACTATCCAGGCATCCATACCCCTAGTGGAGATTACCAGAATCACCTATGCCTAAAAGATTTTGATTTTGCATTGTATTTATCTTTTTTGTATTTCCTTTAGACTTTTATGCTTTCAGTAAGGTTGGGAACTAAGGTAGCCAAGTTTTAGAATTTGGTCAAATGTTTGATCTTTGAAAATCACCTATGGTTAAAATCATTATCCTAGGAAAGGATGTTGATTAAGTGATAGTATGGGTATACCATGATAATTTGAGGTTTCACCCTACAAGTGCAAGTCTTCTTAAAACCAATTTGAGGTCAAGAAAATGGTCAAGTTCTCATGAAATAATTGGCTTCTTCCATTGGTATTTACCAATTTATTCATGTTGTAACTATTGTCACTTATATTTTCCCATTTTGAGGAGATAAAAATATCTCCTCATCCATGTGGCATAATGGAATCACCTCTAGGCTTGTAGGTAACCTAAGGAAAAAGGTGAGTCTCTAGATAGGGCTAACTCCCTTGATGTACCACTTAGGATTGCAACTACTACTAACTTTTGGGGGTGAAAAGGGAGAAAGATAATCAAAAAAAAAACTAAAATAATGGATATGGCATACCAAATATATATATATATATATATATATATATATATATATATATATATATATATATATATATATATATATATATATATATATATATATATATATATATATATATATATATATATACAACCACATTCATATTACACTTGAAATCAAAGGATAAACTAAACATATACTCTCCAATCTATGTCTTCTTGCATTAATGTTACATTGTGGGGTTATCGATGAATGTTAAAAGATATGAAGACTAGAAAAGAGGTATTTAAAATAAATAATTAAGATAATAAGTCACTTAAACTTTGAAATTTCCTAGAACACATCACATGCCCTGTAAGAAGAAGCTTCAAATAAGTGAGAGAATGTGATAACTTGCTAAGGAATCTATAGTCTTCACTAATAAAATTTAACATTCAAGTAAATAACACTATGAAAAGAGATGGAAGAGGTAAAAATTAGTTATTTTATTGATAAAAAGGTATAAAAATTATAATTTATTCACCATACTCAGGTGGATCATCCAATATAATGCCAAAATGGCTAGTTTTTATAGAACTTGTGAGAGAGAAGAAGAGAGAAGTCCAAGGGTCACAAGAAAACTTGTCAAGATAAGAGAATTAGTTAATTATGAATTTAATAATTATATGGTAAAAAAAATTAAAAGTATAAAATCCCAAGTTCCAATTGAAGGCATAAACTTCATGAAAAGTGGCAAGAAAACTCCTCAACTAGCTCAGAAAATCTGCCTTCATGATTGGAGTTGTTTGAACATCCCATAACTAATTATGACCAGGTATATTGATTATAATTAATTTTAGGTACATGAAAATTTTATATCCATAATTTTTTTTCATTCTTTGTCTTTCAAAAATAATTGGAAAGGAAGCATCATCATCTACACTCCAAAAAGAACTCCTTTCATGCACCCTACCCACTTGGCTCCCAATTTGGCTTATTTTTAATATAAAAATACATAAAATGTAGTGTATGACATGTTTTAAGTCCCTAAATGGAAATATAATAATTATTATCACCTTAAAAATATCTCACTTGAAGTTTTCCATCTTCTTCTCTAGCTTGTCCAATATGCTAGATTTGACTGGCTGAGTTGAATCACCTAGTTGGGGTACTTAAAAGTTTATGCAAGGAATTAAATGAATATTTTTACTTACATTAAGTATTAATATCTCAAAAAAAGTTTTTTCATCTCTTTAATCCTTATAAAACCTAAAAAATACAAAAAATGGTAAAAAAGAGACTAGTTTTCACCTCAAATGTATAATTTTGTACAACTAGCTAGCATGTGAAGTAGTTTGAGTGAATCATTTACAAGTTAAATTAGGTATTATAGTCAAAATATCTCATTATATTACATATCAAACTCCATTTTCAAAAATTGGTCCTGGCTGAGGGTTTAGTAGGGTTTTAGACATATTTTTTGGTCTTAAGGATTGTTCATAAAGATGGGATGTTAAAGTTTTAGACCAATGCCACAAATAAATTTATAAAGACCTCCTATAACTAATTTTAACTCATTTTTATCCCATGAAGACCCTCCAAGAAGATGTGAGCTCTAAAATTTGTCCTATCAAGCTTTCTTCCCTCTTTTCTACATGTATGAGTGGGTTTTGGGTTCAAGAATGGATTCTCTAAGGTTTATTCCACATAATAAAAGCTTGTACACCTCTTAAATGACCCAATAAAAAAATTTAAAACCATTGGAGTGATAATATTATTTTATAAATGTAATTTACCTACCATTTGGCCTTAGGTTTGAACCTTTCCTAGCAAGCCTAACTATACATTGGAACTCAAAATGACTTTTCATGGTTTTCTTTGACTCTAATAGCTCAAACATATCTAATATCATACCATATAAATGGTAAAAAAATATTGAAGTCATATCAAATAATAATAATACATATGGCCTCCTCATTTAGCATTAGGTATCATCATTTCTCATAACCCTAACTATAACCCTTGATGGTTTGGTTCCCTAACTCATAAATGTGCTCTACACAAGTTTTTAGCCCTTGGTTTGGTGATTTGATAACTCAAATACATTAAAATACAAGATATAGTTGTTTATGAGCCTTCTTAGCTCATAAATGTGCTCTAAACAAGCTTTTAACCCTTGGTTTGGTGATTTTATAACTCAAATACTTCATAATCCAAGACAAACTTGTTTTGAGGTAGACTATTAGGGTCTCCAAGACATGCACTGAGTTTGCTTTATTAGGGTTACTTCCTCTAATGAATATCCACATATGAGAGTGATATGAGGTAATTTGAGTCATTAATAAGGTGATTTTAGTTTGACAAAACACTCTAACCTCCTTACATTCTTCCTTCATGCATGAATCCCTAAGACTATGTTTTACATGACTGACTGTGTTTTTTGTATTGGGTACTTGTCGGTGTACTTAAGTCTTTGGGGGGTGTCTATGTAGGTTTACTTTAAATTATTAGTATTCATGAAGATATTATTTATCACAATGAAATTATTCATATATCTACTTCATTTTTCTATTTTTTCCAAAACCCTTCACATACCCTCTAAGCTCCAAATTGAGTTCCTGCCTTTGACTGAGAAACCCTATCTATACTAACCCCTGAAGGTGTGTATGAGCTCATTTGGACTTGGAAACATGATTATAAATTCCTCCTAAAATTTATCATGGTGATCAAATAGTGACCTAGGTCCACCTACTTCAAGTTCATGTCGTATTCATGCCAAGGACACTATTCTCTACTCACTATTATTTACTCAACTGTAGGTGTTCTTAAGACTCAAAAGAGACTATGAAGATTATTTTACATTATTATGGGATTAATGAGGTTATCATGTCTTAATGGAAATAATTAATTCAATGTTTAATCTTGTTAAATCTACTTACACCCCTTCATGTGCACCTTTTTTCGACAAACTAAGCTCTACCTATTAGACTAAGACACCCTACCTAGGGTTCCTGTAAGTGTTCTTTATCTCTTTTGGACTTGGTCAAGATGCTTGAGAACCTTCCTTAAACCCATTATAAGGTTGAATCTATACATATTTAACAAATATTCACCTTTGAAGGTTTTAGAGCACCTTAGTCATCAAAATTTAGTCATTATTTTGACCCTGATATTTACCCCTACCTGTAGCTATATTTTTCTTGTATGTATGGACTGTAGATGTGAGTAGGGGTTAGAACATAGTATATCAACTCTCTTGATGACCTACATGCTTAACATAATATATTTAACTTCAAAAGATCTTATTAACATGGAAAATTGCCTCATTTACTCCTTAAAGTGCTAAAGCTATTTTGTAATTCAAACCCTATAGAGTTTACTGCCTAGTTTTAATGTTTTGTATGCAATTTTGGGGCTCTAAATGGTCAAGCTCTATCAACCTTATAACCTCAAAACTATATAATGGTCTTTTCCTATATGTGTAATATAAACTTCACTTATTTTTATTCTTTATAAGTGCTTTTAAACAAATCATAATGTGCCTATAGAAACCTCATTAACCTCTACTTTGTGTTTTTAGGGAACTTAGTCCTTGTATACAGTCAACATCCTTGAAGGTAGTTGTCAACTTCACTTGATAATTTATCACTTAAAACCTAGTTTGTTATGATATTTTAATCTTACCATGACCTCAATGAGGATTCAAATACTTGTTTCAACACCTTCTAAGGAGTCCCTTTTTCTTTGCCAATACATATAAGCAAACTATATTTTGAAGGTACAAGCAATGATGTAGGATAGTGATTTTATGCTCAAATTAGGTCTTCTCCAAGTTTGAATATTAATTTATAAGAATCAAAAATATTTGGATCCACTTTTAAAGCTTCTCCTCCATCATGATGTTATCAAAAAGAGACCTATATAGGTGGAAATGGACTGTATGCAAGTACTAAACTTGAAATGACTTCATGCACTAAAGGGATTGGCTTCATAGTAAATTGATATTTCCACAAAACTATCAACATGAAACATCATGATATTTTAAAATAACCTCCATGAACATTCCAAAGAGGTTCCACATGTTCTCCAATATGGATATAAGTGAAATTAAGTAAGGAAATGGTTGTGAGCTTGGTAGACTGTGAGTATGTGTAACACTGAAAACCATGAAATATTGCTTGGAGAAAGAGGATGAAAGATGAAAAAAAAGAGTCAAATATAATTTTGAAACATTTATATGAATCTAAAATAATCCTCTAAATCCATTGATAGAAAATTATATCTTCTTACAAATTGAGATGATTAGCACATAAAAACCTCATGAAACATGAAAAAAAGTGTGGGTAGAATTTTAAAAAGAATTAAACATGCTTTGGAAGAAATATCAATATCTGTATTATATAAACTTTCCCAAATAAGACCAAAACCTTAATGGTGCACAAATTGATAGGTAGATTTGCATAGTCAATTTAAAATGAATCATTCATAAAGAAAAATTGATAATTATCAAAAATTTTAATATTAAAATTAAGGTCTATAATTTTAAAAAAACCTCCCAAAAGCATTTTTCTTGAAACATCTTATGCTGACCATACCAAGTACAAACCTGTAGGTCACTTTTGTGTGTCTAGAAAGGTGAAAATGAAGCAAAATAGTTTTTATAAATAAATGAAATATATAGATCAAAAAAATGTGTTATTGATATTGGGTAATTTTAATATTCACATTTAAAAAATTTCCAAGTGGCACACTTCCCAAAGAGGCCATAAAAGTGCCATTTTTTCCTTTTTTGCCAAGAAAACTACCTTCTCTCTGAACAACTTAACATATTTTCAATAGTTTCAGTTAATTAAGACCTTTTTTGACACATGGGTGATGACATCACCTATTATAACCTTCACATTTCCCAAGAAACTTGTACAAAGCATTAAATGCACCCTTTTGACCCCTTAAATGACCCAAAAATGATATAAGGACGTAAAACCTAATTAACCAAAGATAATATAAAATTATTTGACATTATATTTCCTATTAAACACCTCATGACATGATATTATACCCCCTATATAACTATAAAATCATGTTTTTTACTGTAGGTGTCCCAATTTGACTAGAAAGTCAAATTTGGTCAACAATAACATTATGCTTTACATTTTAGGACCATGGTCATCATATACATGGGGTTCACACCTACACTTATAAATTTTGGGAGTTTTAAATTAAACTTCATACTTTGAGCTCAATATTGTCGAAAAGGACTTATTAGAATCAAGGAACAAAACAACAAGAAGGAAACACAAAATAAGTAGGGAAGCAAGAAAGCAAAGGAAAGAAAATAAATATATACATGCTTATGTACAGACAAGGGACATGAATGAAAGTACCTAAAAATAAAATAATTATTCTACCTATACTAAAATTAACCATCTTATAGTTTACTCCATAAAAACCTTAGGGGGAGTAGTAGAGAAGTAGTGCTTGAGGTATTGCCCATTGGTGAGCAATGTGAACTATGGTCCTTATAGATCTTTGAGATTGAAGGTGTTATTCCCTAGTGTTTCTTCAATATGATAGGGATTGATCCATAAATATTTCAATTTTCCATGTTTTCCCTTAGGCTCAAATACTTTGTCCCAAAAGAGAACCAAATTTCTTTGGCTAAACACCTTAATCTTTGATTTTTTATCAAACCATCTCTTAACTATGGTTTGATGTCTACTAAAACTAGAAAAGACTTTCTCCCTTACACCTTCCATCTAAATTATGTCCAAAAATCTTGAGTTTGCTAACTCCTAACCCTCTTTCATATATTCCTACATGAATCTATATGTGGTCAACTTAAGAGTGATAATAAAGATGGGTTCCTAGCCAAACACCAATAAAAAAAGTGATGCTTTCAAGGCTCATTTAATCTTGATCTTATCTACCCATAATGCATACTTGAGCAACTTGTGCTAGGTGTAAGGTTTGTCTTTAGCATATTTTTTGATTGATTTCATCAAATTTTTATTTGTAGACTCAGAGACTCCATTTCCTTAGGGATAATGGTTGAATGAAAACATGAGAGTGATGTCATTATCATAATATCATTCAATCATCTCTTTAGATATGAATGCATGCCCATTATCATGTACTAGAGAGACTAGAGTTCCAAACCTAGTACATATGTTTTCTTCTAAGAAGCTAATCACTTCCTCAATCTTACATTATTTGGTGGTTGTAACTTTAGTCTACCTTATACAATAGTCTATGGTAGCCAAGACATATTTGTGACCTATAGATGAATTAGGGTTGATTATGCGAACAAAGTCTAACTCCCATTGAGAAAAGGGTTTTTCAAAAATGATTGGTTATAGAGGCATTGATGCCTTTGGTTCCTTCATGTTAAAGAATTGACATGAGTGACATTCCCTTACATGTTTGTGAGCATCCTTAAAACTAGCTGGCCAATAATAGCTAGATCTAATAATTTTATGAGATGTGGTTCTCCCAGATGAATGTCCACTACCCAAATTTTTATGGAAGGTGCTCATGATTTGGGTGGCTCATTCCTATGATACACATCTCAAGTGAATTCCTTCAAAATTTCTCCTATACAAGATCCCATCTTTGATCAGGTAATGGGCTGCCTTCAATCTTAGGGCCCTTTTTTGCTCCCTAGATAATCCTATAGAATAAGGACCATTGATTAACAAATGTATGATTGAATCATATCACTCACTATCTTGAATTTTTTGTTGATCCACTTGAATAATACTTAGGATAGGGTTTGTATTAGCAATCATCTAGATCAAACTTTTTCATCTTACTATTTTTGTTTTTTTCATCTCCAAGTCATACTCTTACAAAATTGACTTCTACTTACCTCTACATTCTTCTAGTTTATCCTAACCTAACATAAGTTTAGTGGCAAGGTCAGGTAAGGTAGCATACACCTTGTTTCTAAGGATATAATGCCTAAATTTCTTAACTACCTTAACCAATGCATAAGCTTGCTTATCAATCAATGAATATTTTAACTCATCATTCTTAAAATTAGTAATCATAAAAGCTATGGGGTGATCACACCCATCAATATTTAGATTTAACACTACAGCCATAGTATGGTTAGATGAAAAGGAATCAAGGTAGAAGTCCCTTGAGAAGTCAATACTTATTAGGACTAGAGCTTGGATAATGGCCTCCTTGATATAATTAAATCCCTTTTTGGATTTTTCAATCCATATGACCTTGGCATCCTTCTTCAATATGTCATTTAGTGGCTTGACAATCTCTTAAAGCTAGAAATGAACTTCCTTGCAAAGTTTATCTTATCAAAGAATGATTTTAGCTCTTTTTTATATTTGGAGGTTCTATTCTAGATATGTCATCCACTCTTTCAATATATATAGAGATCCCATCTTTGGTTATAACATGACCAAATAATTTTCCCACAATAACACAAAAGACACTTTTCTTAGGGTTTAAGGAGATTCCATACCTTCTGCATCTCTCAAAAACTTGTTATAAGTGTGTGAAATGATTTCCCCTATTTTTAGAAAAAAATTGTTAGGTAATCTATCTATCTATCTATATATATAATAATAATAATAATAATAATAATAATAATAATAATAATAATAATAATACACTTACCTATTAGACCTTGGAAGGCATGGTCCATAGCTCTTTGGAAAGTAGCTCCTACATTGATTAGCCCAAAGGGAATTATTTTGTATGTAAAGGTTCCCCACTTCATTATGAAATTTGTTTTCATCTTATCCTCTTTATCAACCAACACATGGTTGTAGCCTAAAAATACATCAAGAAAAGACATCATAATTAAACCTAAAACATCTTGTATAACATGGTCAAGAGAAGGACAAGGTTAGTTGTACTTTTCTAATGCTTTATTTAAGTTTTTGAAATCAATACAAAGTCTAATTTCACCATTCTTCTTCTTGGTTGGCACCAAATTAGCCACCTAGGTAGAATCCCTGATGGGGAAGACTATCCTAGCATCTAGTAGTCTCTTAAGCTCCTTAAAGATCATTAGATCTAAGATAGGGTTTAATGGTCTTTGTTTTTGTCTAAAGGGATTACAACTTTATTTAAGGGGTATATCATGGGTAATAACTCTTGGTTCAAAGATCTTTAAGTCATCATAGGACCAGACTATGACATCCTTGTATCGGGTAAGGAGTTCTTTAGATTTCTTATTCTTAATATTTGTACAATCTTTTCCAACATTTTCTAGCTAGGGATGATCTTGAAAACCAAGATCAACAACATTATAATCTTTTCCACTTACCTTGGGACTCTTAAAAACCTTAGCCAAATTGTCCTAATTAAATAGTCTCTTCAAAGCAATCATCCCCTTAGGGATCTTGTTGTCATTAAGCTGATTGACTTTACCATCGAACTTATCCTCCTTAGATGCATTTTCATTAGTCTTATCAATAATATGAGCATAAAATTCTCCAAAATTGCTCATGAAATCCAATATTTTTTGATCATCATTTAAAACTTTAAAATGGTTAACATTATTAGGCACTAAAGGATAAGGGATCAACTCAATGCTAAAATTTGGGGAATCTTGGTTGAGCATGAGGTTGCCTACAATAGATACCAACTCATCAGTAGATTAGTTTTCCTCTCTTAGGATGGAGGTAATGTTAAAAGCATCAAAGTACTCAATCAAATCCTAAACCCTAAATTTATACATAGGTCTTTGAGCTTATTCTTTATAATAAATTACAAACCTAAGATAAGGCTTCATATTCATCAAGATTGTTAGTGCAAGGGAATTGAAGCCTATAATAAGTAAGGTAATTTTTATTGGTAGGATCAGTTAAGACAACACCAATACCTAATCTAGAATTACACCTAGCCTCATTAAAATGCAATTTCCATAGTTTAAGAACAACATGAGCACTCTTAGGATCACATACCTTATTAGTATCTAAGGTGAAAATCCCTAAGTCTAAGTCAACTATGTTGACCCTCTCATTCATAACATTGTATTCTGTTATCATGTGTTTCATCCTTTGTTCTCTTTGAACCCTAATTTGGTTAGGGACTCCCTTTTAAGGTAGCCACAAATGCAAGAAATCTATGGACATGTAACCATTTAGGGCCTTGGTCTATTCCTTGCTTAATAAGATTCTATAAACATCTAGTATATCAACAACTTTAATATCAATGAATTTATACACCCTAAGCTCAAAAGCTAATTGCATGTGAACGTTTAAAAGTTCCCTAATTGCCTTGACTCTAGATTTGTCTAACTAAACTAAAAATCTATCAGACTTAATAGGAATCAAGCCAAGTTATTTGCATATAATTGCAAGCATGATATTGGTAGAAGCCCTAGATCTAGTAATCAATTATGTAAGTTCTTACCAAACATCTTGATAGTGAGCAAGAAAGGAGGAGATTCTACCTTAGCCTTGTGTATAATTACATTGTCATGATATCCTTTAGGGGACTATTGGACTTCTTGGATAATTATTTTAGCAAGAGGTTCCTTTACTCTATAATCTATGTAAGTTCATGCAATGTAATATTATCCTATATCTTTTTCATATCCTCAACAATGTTATATCTAGTTTTATAAGAACTAGGAATATCAATGTTAGGTTTAAAATTACTCCCTTTGGGTGGATCTCAATTGATAATTGAAGAAGTGTCTAGAGGAGTTAATTATTTGGTAGTATTGAGGTAGTCAAAGGCTACCTCTGATCCCTATTCCTCATGGGATAGGTATTCTTCAAGAACTATTTAAAGGATTATATATCCTCAAGGATCTCATCAAATTCATTCTCTTCCTAAAAAGGGAAATAAAAAATATACACCATGAAGGCTTGATCAGATGACTTGGATCCAAAATCACTTGTATTACTTTCCTTGTTAAAAACCACTTCAAATGTATCTAATTCCTCTTGGAAAGATTCAAAAGCTTTGGAAAACTCAATGCAACTAATTTCACCATGCTTTTATATGTAATGTACCCTATAATAATTAGGTAATGAAATATCAGTGAGGTTAAATTCCATGGTCTTCTTTTCAAAAGATGGTTCATTATTCCTATTATTATGAAAACTATCATTTTGAAATCTATTATTTGGCTTATTATACCTTCAAAATGAGAAGTTCCTACCTGAGCTTTTAATAGTATTTACAACTTGTTTTTATAGCTAAATAAAATTAGTGCTCAACTTTTGGACCATTTTAAGATAGATTCATTCTCATTTTTAGGAGTTTCAAAATTATGTACCTAGTTATTGTTAGCACCAATAGTTGGTACCAAATCTCTTTGATCATTTGTATTAAATCCATTAGTAAGATGATTTAAAAATCCTATGTTTTGATTGGGAGCAATATGACTCAATGGTAACTAATTTAATTTTGGGAGTTGGTTTAATGATGGGATATTTTGGTTGTTACTGGGGAATAAGTTCATCATAGACATATGTGGGTTGAGGTTTGGCACAAAGTATGCCATTTGCCCTTAGAGTTGCATCTAATCATTGATGGTTACTACCTCAGAATAGGCCCTAGATAATGAAGTTATAACTAGCATGGATCTCTTCAAAAATATAGATGTCATGGGATCTACTACATCTTTTTAGATTTTTAAATCTAAGACATCATCAAGCTTATAGGGTTTTATGGTCTTGCTATACATTTTCTAGAATATAGAATTAAAATACCTAATAGGCTCACTTTAATCCATTTTAATGGTGGTGAATTGATGGTAAATAACATAGGGAGTGAAAATATTACCAAATTGATCTATAAAAATGTTAGTGAAACCATCATAACTAGTGATGTAATTATCAGGCAAGTTTAAGAATCATTCATAAGTAGAATACTTAAAGGTAAAGGGGAATAACCTAAAAGTTACATATTCATGCACAAAATTTAGCAACCTTAGGGAATCTTTAAAAGACTTAATGTGCTCTTCAACAGTCGTAATACTAGTTAGATTAAATGTAGGCAAATACTTCTTAGGGTTATGTGGGAGATCATGTACCACCCTTGGCACATTGATTGAATATTCTCCCAACCAAGCCATACCTAGATGAATATTTAAGTCAAAGGTACCTTGACAAGGTGAAGTTGGCAAATATTTGGATCTCCTACATCTACCTTTGTCACATATAGCCTTTTGGTGAACCTCAAGTTTAAGTAAAGGCTTCATATTCTCTGAGTGTGATCTAGTTAAAATATTTAGCAATTCCACCTTGAAATTTGAATATCCTATTTGAAATACTATGTATTAGGCTAATATTTATAAGGAATAAGGATTAGACCTGCATATTAATCTTATTTTTCAAAGAATGCATGAAGAACAATAAAGGATATTGATCTTTGCCTAGAATAGTTCAAATATGTATCCAATTATGCTTATATGATCTATATTTATAAGTTTAAGCTCAAATGGACTCATATATATGAAATATATAGTAACCTTTGATCAAAACAAACATTCTTAATCTCAAATACTGTAGATTTTCAAATTTCAAGTTAAATTTACCAAAACCAAGCATCAAATTTCAAAGAACCTTGATCTTTGTCTAAAGAAACAAAAATATATGCCACAAACTAAAATTATTGATTATATTTACACTTTTAAGTAATTAATTACTCAAAATCATAAAGATGGCATAAATCTTTAGGCAAAACACATCGAAACTAACTAATATTCAAAGAATCCACCAAGAGAAGGTCCTCCTTCTAGCACCAATAGAAATACCTTATTGATGACTCTAAATACACCAAAGGGGTTCTTAGTGTTCAAAGAACACTTATAATTTTTTAATTATATGAATTTAGGGCATGAGTAGTAGGTTATGGCAACTTTATGTCACCTATGGTGAAATAATAATAGAGATATGTATTAGCGTTCCACAAATTTATAATGGGTGATGGTTGGGAGCCATCATGGTTCATTATTTATGAATTATAGATAATACATGTTAATTATTAGTGTATTATGATCTATATTTAAGATACAAACTAATCTAGGTGGATATTTATAATGAATCTAAAACTAAAGTGATCTGGTGTAAAAAAAAAGGATCAAAGAGAAGGGTGAGGTAGGAAAGAAAACCAGTGATTACCAATCTTAGTTTCAAATATCATGAAAAATAATAAATTATAACTAAGTATGAATTTAAACCAATATATAATTCAAAATAACCTAAGCTCATATTTTACTATATAACACACAAACTTCAAAGGATAATGTAAAGAATCACAAGTAAGAAACATGTCTACTTTTAAAGATTTACTACTATAATAAGATGACATTTGTACATTTGAATAAATATTAAAATGAAGTGAAAAAAAACCTAAGATAATCCATCTAATATATCATATACACATATTAAAAACTTTGTGATTAGAAAATACAACCTAGAATTCAAAGAAACTATTCAAATTCAAGACATAAAACTATCAATTGAGAGAAAGATATGTTAGCAATTGACATATAAAATATGGATAATATTTGCATAATTCCTTGATTATATTAATTTCTCCAAGTGTATAAATTTTTTCTAAAAATTCTCTCCCTTTACAAGATGGTGATGCATGCCTTTTATAGAAAGGTTAGGTAGTGTACCAGTTGGTTACAATATACAGGTGTACAAAAGATAAGGATAACTATCCTTTCATAGAAAGTTCTAATATACACTAGTATTTCATAATTGGACTAACATAGGGTTAATATTTTAAAAGAATAACATATGCCTTAAAAAATAATATTCCTATTCTAGATATTATAGAGTTTTTACAAAAATGAATATTTAACTGGCTAGTCAGCCCATTGTCCTTGAACTCTTCCACTAATCCTGTAGTAATTCCATTGACTTATGATGTTGTTACTTAACTAGATCAAGGTCCATGGTTGGTTTCATGAGGTAGATTTCCTCTTGATCAGCCAAGTTGTTCAAGTCCATATCATTTCTAGTCATAGCCTCTTTGATGTTCCTAGATTCTATAATCTTCTCCTTAGCATTAAAGATCATATCTAGGATTCTTCTATTGTCCTTACCGGATTGGCCTTAGATTTTGATCTTGACTGAATACATGACCAAGGTGACCCTATGCTTAAAATCAAATTCATAAATGACTTAAAGGGCATCAACCTTGGTAGGATTTACCAACATGGAACACAAGAGTTGTTCAATCTTAATAATCAATTCCTTGTCATCTATCAAGAGCCTATCCAAATTTCTTGTCCACACACTTAGGCCTTGGATTTTATTGAATAATATCCCCAATATGGAATATATATGGTCCAATATTATATATTTTAACTTAGAAATCTTATTCCCAATCCATATTTTATTGATAACTTTTAGCTTGGTCTCTACTTCATGCCATTTTGTTATCATTATCTTGGCTACCTAGATTTGCTAGCTTAGTGCATCTTGTTTTAACTTCATGGAATACATAGATCCAAACATATCAAATAATGAGGCTTAAAACATATCCAAAATGGAATCAAACATAGACAAAATTTCTTGTGTCTCAAGCTTCTCCTTCTCCTTCTCTAAATTATGGATCCTCTACTTCATGCCTCGGATCTTAGCCTTAGCCTAAGTTGATTTGGCATCAAATAAACTTTAAACATCATCTTCATGAATTCGGATGCTCTCTTAGATAGTGTCCTTAAATAAGGGTCAAGCTAACAAAAGGCTCCACCTCCTAAAATGTTAACTCTTTAGTTCCCACCATGGCCCGCCTGGTGGTGACCCTTTCCAATCTAACTATCTATAGATTAAATTGGATATTGGTGACTAGTTATATGAACTTGGGAGGTTTTTATAATTTAATTCTTGAGCTTCTTGATTCTCCAAGAGCATACATCCTCTTACTCTCTATCCCTTTAGTGACCACTATCCTTATTTCTTTATCTTTTCTCATCAAAGCCTTGATCTATGGCTTGATGTCATCATGCACTTCAATGCCACTAGCATTTGTCAGTGCCCATGAGTGGGAAAGAGGGTATATTTTGTAATTTTCTATAAATAAAATAGTTAGGGATGATCGGTCCATGAATGGGGAATTTGTCACTGAATAGGTCTACCTCACTAGTAGGATGTGTGAGGGTCAACCTTGGTCTTTTAGGCCCAATAAGGACTAGTGCCATTTCTACCTTTCTCATCTATTTAGGAGCCAATGGGGATATGCTAAGGGCAATATATTTTCCTTTATCTTGTCTGGGATCCCCTACTTGGATTTATGATTATTTAATATGTTCCTCCTCTTTGTCTATGCCATATGCCTTTATAAGTTCCTTGAGAGCACCCTCAAGTATCTCATCCAATTCCAAGGCAATAATATCTATATGTTCAACTAGGGAAGGTGGCCTTTGTGGCATGGTTGAGGATGAAGGTCCTTCCTTATGCCTCTCTTCTAGATTTTCCTTTCTAGGCCCTTATTTAATCTACCTTTGAATAACTTACTCTTAAGTTTGTTGATTCTCTACTTGAGGTTGTTCCTGATACGTCCTAGATGGTCTAGGTAATAAGTGTTATTCATGAGGATGTATCTACCATGCCTCTCTTACTAGCTTATCATCCTTTATCAACCTATGATCTAACTTGATGTTTTGACACTTATTCATAATTCTTGGCCTTGATGTATATGGTGTCATGAACACTGAGCTGATGCATATACTCAAGCTTGGGTAGATTCTTCTCCTTCAAATTATTACTTTGTTTTTGGGTCCCACATTTTGAGTTTCTAAGTTGAAATCCAAATGAGTCCTTATGTTTAGACATGGTTTCAACCTATTTCTAGTCTTACAATATGGTCCTTCTAATGATTAGAGGGAAGGGGTAGAGAAGACCCTTCCTCTTTTCCTTACAAATTTCATCAATGGCATGGAGGAGCTAGGAGTTAATTTCTTGCTCAGCTAGCTTGCTAAGAACATACACTAACAATCTACAGGGCTGGGACATAATCCCTTCAATCTTGATGATTTTATAGTTTGGATAGAACCATATGTCACCTATCATCTTGACATATTTTTTGATGAGTAAATGGACTCTAGACATGAGAATACTTGTAATAGCCTCCACTATGGCTAGGTAGACACAATCAAAAATAAATTGCATATGGTTTTTGTAATTAAAGATGTGCAATTTGGAGTAATGGTGGGAAACGGTAGTTTTTCCCTCAAGAGACCAATTTCTAATCCCTAGGAATTTTATGGAGGAGAGTATGGAATCTAGTAAGTATGACATCATACATAATTATTTGGAAATATTCCTTTTGATAATGGTGAATTTCTTGGTGAGAAAGACACTGATCAAATCTCTAATTGGAGGGGTGAACTTTTCATCTACCATGAAGTGCACATAATAGACCCAATTTTTGTTTACATAAGTGGTTGAGGGGGCTCCCACTACTCAATTTAATAGGCTCATGATCACCCTAATTCCCTCCCTAAACTAAACTATTGCGATCTTAACCTTAATGTCCCTGAAGATATGGGGTCCTTGGTGTAACTAGAGTCTAAGGATGGTGTTTAGGTCATGTTTGGAGGCCCATTCCTTGATTTTAGATAGGTATATGTGGGGGATTGGGAGCTTATAGTATTTTTTAAAAGATACAAGGGAAATGTAAACTACCTTATTTGAACTCCCTTCCCAGATGATCCACTCATTATCTATCTTATAATCAAAAAAGATAAGAGAAAGGACATGTATAAAATGTAGTACCTTAGGCTTTACAATAGCATGGTGAAGGTTGGTCATCTAGACAATGACCAAGTCATAATGCCTCTTGCTCACTATGGAAATTCTTTGCTCCTCTTATGTGATGGGATTTAACTCCTCCATGACAAAGAATAATTTAGACCAATTATTAATGCCTAGGGAATTTAGGGCTACAACATCCAATTTTGTGTGTTTGAAGATACATCCCTCATTATCTATTGATAGGTAGAGTTATATCTCCTTCTTCAACTACTACCTATGAGTTTCCATGGTCTCTATCTCTGTAAATTACTCACACCAAATTGCACATTAGTCTCAGTATTGGCTCTTATTGTGATTAAAAACATAATCAATCTCTCTTTAGATTAAATTATAACCAATTTAGTTTGCCAAGGTTACTTTTATGTAGGGTTTAGGGTTTTAGAGCTTTAATGTTAGGGTATACCTAGATTATAGCTCATACATGCTTTGGATTTGGTTTGGACATTTGCCTTTATAACCTTGCATTTTCAATCCCACAAGATCTCTTATTTTATCATTTTTAGCTTGCATAGTGCCTATATGGCATCAGTTTGGACCTTTTGTGGCTTTTTTCATAAATGCCTTTGAGCATAAGCCATTGGAATTTAAAAATGCCTTCTTTTATTTCACTCTTTTAGATCAAAATCATATATTAATATGAGCTATTGATTATGATCTAGGATCTTACCTATTTATTTACTCTCTTATATACCAAGCCATATGTTTATGCCACTTGGTGGCCTTGCATGCCTTCTTGTGATTCATATCCTATGTCAGTATTTTGTTGAATGAGGATTGGTCATGTGGTGAAATCATGGGTCTTTGAAAATTCATTGATGCTTTCACGCCATTATATCTTAGAGTGAAATGAAGCATGAATAATTGGATCATCTATTAGTTCTACCTTGAATGTGTTTTTACCATGCATCGAGCCCATGAGCTCTTGGGACTCCATTAAAAGGTCTTCAAGGTCTTTGTGCCATTAGATCAAATGTCATAATAAATTGTAGAAAATTGATCTACAAAATATGTCCAAACTTTAACTTATCACATTATTAAGATAGGACAAACTTAAATTCCTTAGGTTAAGGTTTATTTCATGTTTATCAAACATGAAATAAACTTTGGGCCAAAGTGTTTATGCCTAAGTTTTCTAGATTTATACCAATGATACCAAGGTTAAATATTATAGGGAAAAGTTTATGCTATGATAGATAAGCATAATGCATACTTTGGGTTGAAATACTTATGCCAAGCTTATAAAATATGCTTAAATGTGGTCAGAATGATATAACGGTCTAACATTTAAATAGATTTTTAATATATTAATAAACACATTAAAATCTTTGGATAGAAGTACTTGGTCTAATTTATACATTATCAAGACTCTTTTAGAATAAAAATTTGTATAAGTATTTTATTTAAGGTTCACAACATTTAAATAAAATGAAATGGAGACCTTAAAGTATAGATCTAGACTAAGTTTTATTTTACATATACTTAGACCATAATACCATTTCCATATTTGTAGATTGAAGATTTCTAGTGTTTGAGCATCTTTTGAGCACTTACATTAGCTTGAAAAGTAATTTAGAAGCTTTCTAACAAGATTTTAGATTGTATTTTAACCCTAAGCAAAATAATCCATTAGCTTAAATTTGATGGTCTTGTAGATGTCAAACACCTCCTTATGGATGTCAAATGATGATTGTGGGAATGTCAAGTTTAAGCTAGTGAAGATTTTAATTTGATGGGCTTAAATTTGATAGTCGTATGGATGTCAAATATATCC
Source organism: Torreya grandis (assembly GCA_037957365.1). Classification (NCBI taxonomy): domain Eukaryota; kingdom Viridiplantae; phylum Streptophyta; class Pinopsida; order Cupressales; family Taxaceae; genus Torreya; species Torreya grandis. The sequence goes on from JARHVA010005989.1 coordinate 1,033,127, forward strand.
TCATGGATGTTGAATGATGGTCATATGAACATCAATTTTAAGTTCATCAAATTACTATGACCCAATGCTAGAATGCCACTTAGCATCTCTATGAGGCTTCCCAAGGTCTTGGACTTAATTAACTCTACTGGATCAAGATCCACAATTAAGAAAGATCTAGAAGATCATAATCTAAGAGCTTGTTGATGATTAATTGATTTTTCAAGTGGAACCCATTTGCCTTTGATCATTGAATGTAAGGGTGTCATGTGTTGATCCTGCAGGCCTTCTGTAGTCCTTTAACTTTTCAATTGTGCCTCACTCCATTCAATCAGGTCTTTGTAATGAAGAAAGGATCATTATATCATCTAATTTATATGTATTTTAAGTCCATGCTTGATCCTTTCTCACTCCATCATATCAAATGCCATGATAAACTGAGGGTTATTAGATCCTACAAGATGCAAGGAAGTTAAGTTAGGACCTACAACAATATAAAAGACTTAGGATAAGGTGTTAAGGATAAGGTCTTGTTCATATTAATAAATACAATAGGGATTTAGGATTAAAACTTTAGGCTAAATTATAAATCAAAAGGATTATTCTAACATAAAATTGGACTCAAGGAGTCAGATCTTAAGCTAAGGCATTAATACTAAGGTCTTATTTGTATTGATAAATACAAATGGGGCCTTAGGGTTAAAACATCAGGCTAAAATAGGAAATATTAAAAGGACCTAGTAGAAACAATAATAGTTAAGCACACAAAGAAGTTTAAAGGGGAAAATAGTAAAGGGGACCAAGCATTTTAAACTAATATTCAGTTGTGTTAAAAAACATGACTAAGCTTAAAATGTGAATTTTATAATTAGGTCCAAAATGGATTTTATAAAAGGTTCCCACCAATTTAGATCCCACCAATTTACAAATTTGAATTTAGGGTTTTGCCAAGGTTTTGGAACATGAACTTCTCAGGAATAAACACTATGGAACCTACAACTAAATCCATAAAGACCATTTATTATCAATGTTAGACAAAATTAAAGAAAAAACATAACTAATTAATCTTGATTTTGATAAATTGGATGATCTTCAAATTCTACAAATGATCTTATCATGCCATATTTTCATGTTCAATTATTAAGGTTTCTCAAGGGTACCGATTTTCAAAAAATGGGGGATATGTTGGCGTCAACAGGATATTTATGTTTTAGATCTCATCATGGCACAATTTAGACAACCATACTAATATATACATAGTTATGAACAAAAATAGTTCCATACATGTAACAAATCAACATTAACTTCACCAAGGTTTATTATCATGTCTCCCAAAGGCAGACTTACCTTGGGAAAACATTGTTCAATAATGAGAAAATTAAACCCATGGAGACATTATTACTCCATTTTAAACTATTCATTTTAAAAGTGGCATGCTATTTCCACAATTCTAGAATTTGATCTATTTTCAACAATCTAAATAAGATATTCGATTTATTGAACAATAATTATGGTAGTCTTATCTATAAGACTATCAATGGTTGTCACCACTATTTATGATTCACAACTCCTCAATAGCTCAAAACATTCCATCAATAAGTGGAGAGTTCAATCTCAACTAATTTACCCAAGTAGACCAGCTCCTCACACCTAATTTATCCCTCCAAGTTTGAGTTAAACCCTTGGTCTTACCTAGGTCATAGTGTTCCAAGCACCTAGTGATGGTTTGCCCATATAACCCATCAATAGATACTATAAACTATTTACCTTTAATTCTAAGATTGATGCCTTTACCACCTATCTCCCATTAACTCACCCATACAAGTCAATGGTCGATGAGTGAGGCTTGCTCAACACAACTAAAATTAGGAAGGGTTAACCCAGTCATGGTGAAGGTAGAGAAAATTGATCAATGAAAAAATTTAGACTTCCATCATCCTAAAATTATACAATAACACCATCTTATTCGCATTAGTTATCATACCTATAGGTTGATATACTTATGTGTAGACATATTCATGCATCAACTACATAATCAACTTTTTCACCCATATAAGTAGGTGGTGGAAACTTCTTGATCTCCTTGATGCTTAGGTCAACCAAAATCAACACCCTCTTATGTAACTCAGGTTCATCTATTTAACCAATTTTAAATTTGGGAAAATCTCAAGAAAAATATTCTCAATATTATTCAACCTATGTTTCAGTTTTCCAATCATGCCTTGAATGGATTCTTAAGTTTTAAAGCCCCATTTAGGACCTATTCCTACTTATTAGGAACATATATCTAAATAGAGTATGTAATATAACTATGTGAAGAGCTCACTGCACAACTTATAATTCATGACACATCATCTTGGTTTGCATAAGGATGATTAGGAAAACCATAAATGGATTGGGTTATAAATACACTTACATAAGGATTAACATCTCTAAAGGATGGCATAGATAAGAATGTTACCTAAAGGTTAGTATACCATTTGATGGGTATAAATGTGAGGTTCCACACTAATAACCTTTAAACCTTATGGAAGGCACTCATCTTCCCTATAAAACCACCCAGGGATATACAACCCTATTTAAGTATCCAATCACCTTATGTAGTTATGGATTATGATTCAATGGGAAAGATTTTTTTTTCATGCCTTGAGTATCCTTACTATCATAATTGGTATGTAATTTAGTTCAATAAACAAGGTTAAAGACAAAAAGGATAGATTTAGACTAGTAGTGATTTTTACTAATGGACATTATTAAACATATAAATATTATAATAAGGAGGTACTATAATAAGTATGACATGTTATAAAATAAGAAGCAATGTATCATCATACCAAGCTTTTGCTTATGAAAGCCTTACAATATTTTAAGATCAATAAGTAGTTATCATTGAATTGCTACCAAGGTGATGCAATGTAAGAATTTAAAACATATAACCATTAAGATCACATAAGTGAAGACCAGTCTAGTCTTACCACCCCCATCAGATCATTATACCATGATCCTTAATCCTAGGGGTCATTACACCCATAGTCCTTCACTTGACAAATGCCACCATATCACATATAGCTCCATCATATGGAAAATGATTTCCATGGAAATTAGATAACCATATTCCTATTTTCCAACATGAATGTTTAACATTCATAAAGTGATATGCACATGCTGAAAATGAACATAACATCCTTAAAAATCTCATCATACCAATAAGATATATTCTATTTAGGCTATTAACCAATATAAAATGAACACTAGTTATTATAATGAACCACTAATAATAGTGGTACTAGATAGACATTATATAAATAAATCCTTGACCATAGGGTCATTATACTAATGGTTCTTTTTAACTTCTTAAATTAAAACAAGTATAAGATTTGACAATTAAGAACAATAACTTATAAAATGACAAATTTAACCATTAAATTAATTATAGCATCATGAACTAAGCCAGATATAGGCTATAATTACAAACATCTAACTGATATATCACATGTTGATTATACATGGTCTCAAGATGGTCAACCATGCATCTAACATAGCAATTGGTCAAAAATAGTTAACACATTAAACTTGAAGTTTCAACCCAAGGTCCCATTTTCAACCATTTGACATTGGTTGAGTTCATACATTCACAAGTCAATAATAATTCATTTATTAATTTTCTAATTGCGTAGAAACTTCCATGTATGTGTTACCAAACTGAATATGATTGGATCAACATCCATTAATAATGAGTGGTAGTGAATGGAAATAACATCACTTCAAGTCTAATCTAAAAATCAATATGTACATATGAACTATGAAAATATCATCTTGATAATAAGTTTCCATAATATCATAATGCAATGTGGCAAAATACATTTGTATCACTTACTAAAATAATTAAATACACACACACACACACACACACACACACACACAAAAAAAAAAAAAAAAAATCAAACCTCTAACTTGATTACCTAGGAAATAAGTATACATGAGATATAGATCATCAATATATAAAAAGAATATCCCAAACAATCTCATAGATAAACCAATAGGAAAGAGGCAGCATAAAAAATTCCCAACATGATTTATTATCTTGATGATAGTAGAATATCATCAATTTTACACACAAACACATAGAAAACACACACACACACACACACACACACACACACACACACACACACACACACACAGAGAGAGAGAGAGAGAGAGAGAGAGAGAGAGAGAGAGAGAGAGAGAGAGAGAGAGAGAGAGCCATGGGTTTAAAGTAACCTTTAATTTATAGCTAACCAGGGTATCCTTATTTTTAACAAAGGATTTTCACTCAAGTTAATGTCTATGAAAGAGTGATTATAAAAGTATATATTATGAGAACCATATGAAATATTTTAGAAACACCAAAATATTGTTGCATACAATGGACCACACCAACAAGTCTTAATATCAAAATATTAAGATTGATACAAGTGATTTTGAACAATCTTCTAGTGAATAGTAGTTCTATCATATTTACAAGCCTAAGGACATATTCACAAATAAACCATTGTGTTAACATATAAGTATAAATTTTAGAACAAGGCAATCACTAAAATTATGTCAAACTAAAATAATTAATACATTACAATAAAATCAATAAATTTACTTTATCATCCTAAATTATGTCTTGGGTTATCATTGGTGAACACAACACTTTGAAAAAGTGATAAAGGTAATCAGATTATTAATTTCATAAAAACAAGAGCCAACTATATTATAATCCCCTGAACTGGAACGGGTGCAACAAATGTGTCAACATAAATTTGGCAATGTGACTTTCCTTCCTAGTGAACATTATGAGAATAAAATTATATTTTAATAGATAAAGTTTATCAAGAGAGAAATAATGCAAACTAACTTAATTCTACAAAAACTTTGAACATCCTAATATTACTTACTACTATAACTATCTTTTTTTCATAAGGGTAATCATCAATGAACTATTACATAAACCCTCAAGATAAATAGGGTAATGTAGACCATAATAGCTCCTATAAGACAATATCAACAATGCACATAACAAGAATATAATGTTCTACAACAACCAAGAGTAATCCAACTCTCATCTAATCATAACTATTCTTTTATTTTCAATCAATTCATTTTCTCTCTAGTGAGTGCAACATCCAAGGCAAAATAAACATAGTGAAATATATATAGAAACCAAGTAAATCTTGAAAATAAATGCATTAAAAACATATAAAATATTATTTGATAAGAAAATAATCTCATAGTAGTAAGTTCATAGCATAAAAAAAATCAATTTACTCTCACTCAACAAGTTAGGTGTATGAACAACAAGGTAATAGTAAAATTCTCATAATAATGAATCAATCATTCATATAATGGTTTAATTATTTATAAAACTTCATGGATTGATAAACAATCAAATGACACATGTAAAAGATAACCAATAGATCAAGTTTTATCTTCCCCAACAAGGTAATCAGAATTAATTGTTTGGGATCTAGTTTCAAAATATTTTGGGAATGCATCCAAATCTCAGCTTAAAAGACAACAATCAAATGCTCTTTCCAAAAGTGAACATGGTTTTTAAATCTAAGTTTTAATTTCAAATAAATAATTCAAAAAGAACTAAATGAATAAAAACTTTATCCCTCTTGGGTAAGACCAATTACCATCATGATTACATAATGCATCCAACCAATTAAGCAAATACATTTCACATATTTTAATAACCTAGTAGAAATATATCATATAATAGAGTAGTTTCATTTATTCATTCATAAAATAATTCATGTTAGCATACAAATTTGGGGTCATACACTATTAAATCACCACAAAATGAATTTGGTTTTCAATCTAAATAATTAGAACACCCAAAATGTCTATCAAACATATTAACCTAATTATCAACTAACAATAGTAAATTTCATAACAAGTGGCCAATGTCAAAATTGGGGGAAAATTCACCATATCTTTAGCATATAAAAAAATACACATAAATTATATATCAAAATGTCCAATATAAAATATAAAAAAATTAAAAATATTCCCAAATCATACAATCTAAAATCATTATAGCCATAACTATACAATCACAAAGATGTAATAGAATCAAAATGAAACAATCAAAAAGATCCATGAAAACAAGATATTTATTTTCATTATAACCCAAAAATAAGATATTTTCTCAAAAAATATTCATACACAAATCCTACTGCTACCCAGGCCATGTTATAGTCCTATTTGGAAATAATAAAATATTACCACATGAGGATATACCTAGTAGGGTTCTATATATACTTGAATTTATTAACAAAGGATTTAAAATTCAAAATTTAAACTAGAAAAAGAGAAGCACATGCCTTTTAAATTGTATATAGGTCTCCATTGTTTTCCCTTCAAATATGACACCAAATCTAATTACATCAACTAACTCTATCTCTATCTCTCTATTTCCTACATCCACACACCTAACTCTCTCTCTCTCTCTCCACCATCAGCCTAATAGACCCAGCTCTGTGTCTGATCTACTCTCCTTCCTTTCTTATTTCCTCTCTAACATTCATTTTTTTCACCTCCCATCATGGCAACAAACCAAAATTTAGGCCTAAAAACCTCATAT
>JARHVA010005990.1:0-197500 GCA_037957365.1 Torreya grandis
AAAGATTTTTCAATTCAAATTGAGTGTTTATAAGGAATTTATATTTACATTAGATAATGGATGGTAATGTCAAAACTATTTTCCAAGTTTTAATGAAACTATCCAAGAGCACAGAAGGTTGTTGGAGATTGTATACACCCTAAATTGGTCAAGTAACCACACATATCATGTCCTTTTCACAGTTCTTTCATAGGAGACTCTGACTTAAGAATATGATCCTTATTCACATTAACCATGTCTTTGTTTCAATTATCTTGGTCTTTTTTATTGTTTTTTATACCTCTCTATTATCTTAATTAATTAACCTATACCTTTAAGAACCCCCATAATTGGTCTGTGTCAATCCAAACCTATTTTTCTAAGTCCCAAACAATTGAATTATATAGGACTATAACATCTGACACTCCTATCCTTTCTATTATTATTGTCCAATGGTCATTTTTACTTTCTTAATGGGTTCTAAACCTTTCTTATACCTTCCCTTAAGTTTTATTTATATTTTTGACATCATCTAATGTGAATAAAACTTAAAAATTCAAAATGAAGAGTCTCCTACATAAAGGACTTCACTAGGCATTTTATATCTAGCACTTACTACTTTGGCACATTACATAATAAAAATTAGTTAATAGTATAGCTTAGCATTCTACATCACACATATACTTACATTCTAGATCAACAAAGTGCCCAAGAAAAAGTCACTCTTTAATCTATCATGTACATTTATTATGCACATTACCTACGGGATAACTACATTTGATCTGAGACCCTAGCTTAACGGTTAATATAGGTAGTGATTAAGACAAAAGGTGTTCTATATCATGTAATCATATTTCCCCAAACCTAGTTTTTCCCCCTTTTTCTTTTGATAAATTTGTTGTTTGCTTATGTGTAGATAGATATAGGGTTTTTAGATTGAAACATACCTTAAATGATCTCTATTGACTCTTAGCCTCTAAAATTTTGCACATTGGGTCACATAGACATGGTGAATAAAACCCAAAAAGAAATCTATTAGATAATAGAAACAAAGTTAAACTATAGTGTTGGTTCCACTCCTTTCCACTTTTAGTGCTCCTATCCAATCATAAAATTAAGGCTTGATCCAGATTCATGATAGTGTCATATTCTTGCATATCAATTTCTAGCTCCTAAATCATCCATTTCAGTCTATTTTTAGATAACTTTATTTTTTCTCATGTAAATTACTTTATAAAAATATATATTTTGCCATACTAAATGAGATTTTTTCCCTTACTCCAGACCCTTTATTGTTTTAGAACTAGACACTAGTTTCCCAAAAATAATAAATCATTTGGTGAACCCAACTTACTTTGAAAAATATAAAACCCTAGGTACCTTAGGGTTTTTCCTTTATATTTTGTGCAAAAATTTAATTCTAGTTTTTTTTTATTTTTTTTATAATTTTTTGTGCATTTATTCTATTCAAAACTATTTTTCAAATTTTAATTATTAGCATAATTTTCAAAAGTTCTAAAACCCTAGCTCAAAATACTAGATTTACAAACTAGGGCTTCAAACTCCAAGCCTTCCTTTTAAATTTTAGAAAAATATTTTGGGATTTTGGAAAATTGTTTACTTTGTCAAAAATAATTTCAAATTTTCAATATTAATAGATTTTTTGTGCAAATATTTAATTTCAAATATCTGATTTTTGTATTAATTTTTTTGCATTAATTCTATTCAAAATTATTTTTAGAATTTAAATTATTGGCATAATTTTCAAAAATTCTAAAACCCTATCTCAAAATCCTAGATTTCATAACTAGGTCCTCAAACCCCAAGTTTTCCTCCCTTATAATTTTTTAAAAAATAGTTTGAAATTTTTGTAAATTATTTACTTTGTCAAATGTAATTTCAAATTCTCTATTTTCATAGTTATTTTTTCATTTATTTTCTTAATAGTAATGTTAAGCACTCTCTTTGGTGAAAGAAATAAAATGGCCACTAATGCACTTCTTCCCTCTCATCCCATAGATCATTTTCTAAAATTTTTCCATAATTATGACAATGAATGGACAAATTTGCAAATTTGCACATTATCTAAAAATGTGTAAAATGATTTCACTTACAATGAAGATAATTACTATTATTTTAATGAGGAATGTGATGATATACCTGATAGTGATAGTGAAGTACAATTAGATGCATCTTCTTCTCTGAAACCTATCTCTTTTATTCTCTCTTCTAAAGAAAATAATTTTGATAAATGTGAAAGGTAATTTTCACCTCATTCTCCTATGCACAATGTACCAATTAACAAATCAATCATGCACTTCCAAGTGAACCTCTAGATGGTGATAATTTGCTTCCATGTGAACCTAATCTCTCTCTCTCTCTCTCTCTCTCTCTCTCTACTTCAATGTTCAAATTACAATAATACAAACACAATAGAATCAAATTTACAATACATATTTCAAATGATACATCTCATATTCTTAACTCTACTTTGTCAAAAGAATGTATAAATGATAAATACATTTCTCTTACGTCTCATGAAAATAATGCATGTACTTCATCTATAAATAACATAGATACACATGATATTCCAATTTCAAATGATACTTTATTGCATATTAGAAAAGAATTAAATTCTTCTCTTACACCTCTCCCTAGTAAAACTAAAAGTGATAATGAATATTATAGTGAAAATGCAAATGAATATGAAAATAAGAGTGATTACGAACAATATGCTAATGATGAAAATTTGTGGAACAATGATGATTAATATGCACATAGTGAAGAAGAATATACATATCATATTTCTAACTATTCTCTCACTCTTCATCTCAAACATAATCCACTACCAAATTTTGTTCCTACTTTTATGAATGATTCTATTTCAAATGATGCACATGTTAATGCTAATATTACATCTTCTACTTAATTAAAATTTGATACACTAAAACATAAATATAACAATGAATCTCCCCTCACTATATTAGAACCCAGTTCTCACTCTTCACCTAAAGATAATGGTATCCCACATCCCTCTAGTAAGGTCTAAGTTACCATTACTCCCAAGGTTCAAGTGAGCACACCCCCTCTTTATGATCCAGTTTCTAAATGTAGTGTTCCCATGGTTAAAATTAAAAATCAAATTCAATGATTAAATGAACCACTTCAAGATACTAATGTACCTTCCTAGGAGATTATCTCTTTAATTCATGAAGTTAGTGAACTAAAACACTAAGTGCATCTCCTTACCTATGAAAAAAAGGTTTATAAGTCTTAGATGGATGCCAATGATTTACATGGTAACCATCTTCTGAAGACATTCATAAAATCTCCATTTCCTAAGAATTTCTATATACAATTATTGCCTTACTTTGATGGAATTAGAGATCCATTCGTACACCTTTAGGCCTTTTAGAAGGCTTTGCCATCTCATATGATTCCTTTAATTGTATTTAAGTTATTCTAGTAGACATTAGTGGGGGAAGCACATAATTTATTATTTCATCTACTCCCTGTTGTTTCCTTACACATATATGATGACTTAGATGTGGAATTTTTTAGACATTACATAGCAAACATGGACCCTCATGTCACATATGAGAAAATTTCAACTTTACATTAGAATACTTCAGAGCCAGTTAGTGATTATATCTTATGATTCAAGAATCACATGTTATGATTGATATACAAACCAATCGATTTAGAGATTCAACATATATTTATTAAGGGGATTTTCCAACCTCTCCTCAAGCATCTACTATATCAGATAGAGTCATATTTTAGTCACTTATGATATATCTTTCTATCTTTGGAAAATAAATTGGAATTGATTAAGGTAGATTCAGTTGATTGGATTACTCTAGATTTCACAATAGTATCTATATCTCCTAGCACCTAACATCCACTACATCTTAAACAAGATAGAAAACCACAACTAGAAAAGAAATTGATTAAGAACAAAGAGCTAATATCTAGAGTACAACCTACAACATGCGCTATAAATAATCACACATGAAGGCATCATTATAGTTTGATTAAGATTAAGACAATCCATCTATCATATTATTAGTATTATTAGATAGGAGTTTGATCACATTTCCTTCTACTCATCGATGAGATCTATATCTCTTATAAAAATAGCTTCATTGGCCTTTTTATAACTATCATCATATATGTGGATATAGAGATAATGATTGTTATGGACTCATAGATTGCATTAATAGATGTGTTGATAATGTCATCATAGTATTTACATAGGGGGCATTAAGATCTCCATCATGGAACCTTTGACCTCATTCTTCCATGATTGAGTCATCTCAAGACATTACTTTACAAGAATCATTGGTCATTGATCATTAGAGTAATGTAGGTTCTAGGATAGAGCCTTATAAAAGATCTCCTATTCCACCTATTCAAAATGTTTGAAAACTTGTATAGTGATAAAAGCCTACATATAACACTATTGTCTATGAAGTACATAGTGTGATTTCATATACATATCCAGTAGAGGCACATGCACCATAGCAGAGTAATACTCATGAGAAATATTCACTATGGCTAGGTTTTTTAGGTCCTATCTCATGTAGAAATCCACTATAGTTAAGATTAAATGCAACCCCTTCATAGGTTTCATTTCTACCTTGATATATAGCTCAGTCATACACATCACAATAGAGGTAATAGGGTATATAATTATGGATAGATGAGCGTTGTTCACATTCTTGTTTCACATCCAATAAAGTTACATTTTATAAAATCTCTATATCCAACTATAGTTAGTACATTATAGATAATATCAGATACAGAGCATATTTCTACATAACATGAACAATATGGGCACATATTAAGTTAGTCATTAGGGTTCAAATAGTGATATAACATAGAGAGATATGATATACATTCATACTATCATAAGTTCATAACTTCACTTAGTAGGGCAATGATGGAACCAAAGGTCTAGCTAGCCTTTGTATTTTTGAGCCACTATTAAGGAAGTAATACACATAACATGCTTACATCCCCACATACTAACAACTAACATTATTAATTACCAATAAATATCCATAGCCAAAACTAGATTATCAAAAATTTATATCTTACCAAATCCTGTTTTATCAACATTAACCCAACTCAACCCATCCAAACAATTTACCAATCTCAAACCAACTCAATTTATCCCAATAATTTCCCAATTGTAAAACCAACAAATTTCTTTCTCACATATAATTACAAATCAAATAAAATTATTTATGTACATACTAATAAAAATGCAACCCTAGCATCACACTTATCAAAACAATCAAAACACATATCCCAACTACCATTTTACCAAATATACCTAGTGTCAACATCAATACCAAATCAACTACTTCTAAAAATAACCATATGCAATGAATATAGAAATATATTTTGAATCCCATAACACAATATGCCTAAATTAAAATCAACCCAACATACACATATATAAATAAGTTTTAAAATACATATACATCATATCAAGATATGATCAATCATGAATGGACATCATGCCCTCACTCTTAGTCTCACTATCTCCTCTAGTACTAGTCCCATAGTCTAGCCTAGCACTCGATGACCCCACATCTCCTTGAGCTCCTAAATAATTCTTACACTAGCTCTCTCACTCTAGTAACTACCCATGTTCCTTGTACAAGTCTTCATACCACCTCTAAATATCCATGTATTCATCCATAATTTGTGTACTCACCAATCCATAATTAGGTGGAGGCATCCTATGACTATCTAGCTTAGCCCTCAACTTGTCTCTCTCTCTCTCCCAATGCTCTAACATATGTAGCTATCACTATAATAGATATATCAAATAAATAAGCATAAACATTACTTATAACTACTACTCACTCTATCAAACCCTCCATCACATCATTAGGAACATGTTGTGTGAAATATTAGAGTGTCAAAGCAATTATGGTCTCATATAACCCATCATCTACACCTCCTCCCTTAATAGGTGATTCGTCTTAATCACCTCCCACTCTAACTACATGTAAAATTACAACACTACATTAGAAATACATTTTACAAAGAATCTAAAACAAGCACAAACTTATACATAATTCAAATATAATCAATGCTTACCTCCCATCATACAAATTAGTGTAGGATCCTCATACTCAAGGGAATTATCTCCATCAATAGGTTAAAATGGAGCCCATCAATGCCTATCCCACCATGCATTATATTCCTCTATAAATCCAACATCATCTACATTAGGAATATCTATAGCCACATCTTAATGCATCCAGAGGTAATGGTGCTAACTCAGCCTCAGTAGGCCTCCCATGAGTCCCTACCCTCACTAGTGCCCATGCATTCCTCACCCACACCCATGTTGTTGATGGAACATCCTATCATATCCCAAACTATCTAGTCATGTGATCACACTTAAAGTTTTCATAAACTCTAACCCAATGGTCATGTAACCAACAACTAACCCTCATATACTATAACTAAACCCTATCCTTTGGCTACCTAGGGAATACTCTATAGGGCCTCCATATGATATCTTGAGCCACCAATGTGTCTAAAACTTATCTATAATGATTTATCCTAGGAGACTAGATATCTAACATACTCATCCACCACTCTCTAAATGGTTGTGGAGGTGTGCATCTCTCCCTCAATAATCTTATTAGCCACACAACTACTATATGCTCATAGGCCCAATAATGTAATAATGTAGGCACACTCACGATGCCACTAAATGTATCATGAGTAAACCTATAAAAGTCTCTATATAAGTCCTCAATCATAGTCCTACACCATGAGAAAATAGTAACATATACCTCTATACTATGCATGATCATATGCATCCTATATGTAATCGACACCCCACTCCCATCCATAACAACAAATGAAGCGAACAACATAGCCAACCACTTTTATATGCATGAAACACTTTATTACATAATAAATAATAGTAATACATCACTATCACTACCTCTTTTATGTATGCTTGAAGGCACACTATAAAAATATAATGACACAATCAAAAACATCAACAACCATGTCATCCTACAAAGTCACATGCCATCTACTAACTAAAAAATGTAAAATATGGTACACATCCTCTAGAGTAATCATAATCTCTCTAGTAGGAAGCCAAAAAGTACATGTGTCTACACTCTACCTCTTATATAAGGTAGTAATGAAATACCTATCTCACTCCATAGTACCTAGGTCACACACATGACCCAACCCTACCCTATCCATCATAACCCTCTCATCTACTAATAAAGGTAACAATCTTAGTGTTTCCATCACTTAGCCTCTATGTAACTCCCTCATCCATATGTCACACTATAAAAACATAAAAAAATAGCATATATACCAGTCAACAATTCCAAATAAAATAGATAATCTTCAAAACAATAAGCAACAACTCAAAATCCCAAAATACTAACCCTAGTGGACAACAACACTACGAAAGGATACTAGCACTAGACAACCACACTAGATAAGAGTGCTAACTCTTAGATAGGAGTATTGAAACTAGTCGAATTTTCTTAAAATGATTCAAAATAGCTTTAAAACATCCAAAACAAGTTTCTAAATAGGCAAAAAATCACACATTTTAGCTACGCACCAAGGTAACCTCCCCGCCAGCCTCAACCTGGGCTACCAACTACTTAAATTAGGTCACAGTAGGTGTTAATATCCTTGGCATACATCCTACTCTAGAGATCTAAATATTAACCTAGCCAATGCAAAAATAAATTAAGAATCAATCCAATTCTCCTTTATCAAACAAACTTTCTCATTTAAAGCAACATACCATTTTCCCCATAACTAGAACCTTGTAGCTCTATTTTGTAAACCATTTTGTTCCATAAAATTGTGACAATGATGCCTTCAACATCACATAATCCTTAATCTATTACTACATCATTTGCCTACTATGGCACACACATATCTATACCTATTTTATATCCAAACATACAACTTGGTCCTAACCAGTAAAAGTCTCATTCAACTATCAAATAATTCAACTTGACCAATCAAAGACTCATTCAACTATTAAATAATTTAGCCTAATCAATCAAGTAAACTTTCAATCTCTTAATAATAATCCAACCTTATTTTCTACTTATCCCACTAGTCATCAGTTTTGGCTCAACCTCCTCTATCACATATCTTGTCGCTCTCCCCAAAAGGGGGGAATCATTCCTACTTTTCCTACTTCACTTATCTAGCATGCCTATCCAATCTCATAGATGGATACACCATGGTTCATACACCTTTAGTATTCAAATTATTAGATTTAGCTTAGATAAGTCAAGATATATAGCGATTCAGATTACATGGGTTATTCAACATTACTTAAGACATTCAAATGGACATACCTTAAGTTTATAGACACATAGACTATTTAAATATAGTGGTTCAAATCATATAGATCCATAGTGATTTCAGCTTATAGATACATAGATTAGTAAGATACAATGGTTTAGATTATATGGATTCATAGTAACCATGATACAGAATCGGACTAGATATCATATTTGGGGACATGTACATACTACACAACTCATACGTATAATTTCATATAGCATGACACAGTTATAGGACCAAATAGTAGATTATAGTCATGGTGCAAAGCACATTGTTTTGATCTCAAATTTTTCACATGGGACATGGAACAATAACTCATATCACATGTGGTTATATAGATTACTAGACTATATATATGCATCACTCACATACCAAATTTGGGGGCATAGCATAGATGTTCATTGTATTCATCATCTAGGATTATACATATTGGAAAGGCAAGATATGCCATTCTCTTCTTACACATTTACCATAGTTTTAGATTATAGCTAGCTATACCTAGGTTGTCACTAGGTTGGACCGTATGATCATCTGTAGTGATTAGTCCATAACATTATCGAGACCCAGACTACATAAGTTTCTAGACTACATAAGTTTCTGTAGGATACAAGATAGACATTGGTTTTGGGGCTTCAAGCACATCTTAATTATAATTCAAATTATTTAGAGTGGGGGAACAATAAACTTTTCTCTTCATAGTATATATATTCTATTCACACATTCTAGATTACATGAGTTTATGTGGGATAGAGGATAGACATTAGTTTTGGGCCTCTGAGCATTTCTCATTTCTAGCTAGATTTAGCATAGGGGGTAAGTATTATCATCCTTATCCATGATTACATGGATTCGATATTTATATTTAGTACAAGGGGCATCCATTTCATGGATTCCTTCTTTGTTCAAGAATTATTTAGCTCTCCATCCACTTCCCTGGCTAGGAATTGAGATGGACCCTTTTTCAACAGACTTATCTCCATGTAGGTATGTTCATGTATGCATTTTATTTTCTTTCTTTTATTCTAGTACTTCATGTCATTGCATCACTATAATAAAATGGGGTAAAATGTATACACCCTAAATTGGTCAAGCAACCACACATACCATGTCTTTTCATAGTCCTTTCATAGGAGACTCCAATTAGAGAATATGAGCCTTGTTCACATTAGTCATGTCTTTGTTTTACTTATCTTGGTCTTATTTATTTATTTTATCACCTCTCTATTATCTCAAACAACTGACCTATACCTCTTGGAACACTTAGACTTGGTTTGTGTCAGCTTAGCCTATTTTTTTGAGTCTTAGACAATAGAATTATGTAAGACTACAATGCTTGGTGCTCATATCCTTTCTGGTGTTATTGTCTAATGGTAATTTTTATTGATTAATGGGTCCTAAACACTTCTTATCCCCTCCCTTAAGTTTTATTTCTATTTTTGATTCTAGTTATGTGAATAAAACTCCTAAATTCAAAACGAAGAGTCTCATATATAAAGGACTTCACAAGGCATTTTATATCTAGAACTTACTACTTTGCAACATTACATAACAAAAATTAGTCAATAGTATAGCTCAGCATTCTACATCACATATAATTTGCATGCTTGATCAAGGAAGTGTCTAAGTGAAATTCATTCTTGAATATATCATGCACATTGATTATACATGTTCCCTAAAGGAGAACTACATTTGATCTGAGACCCTAGCTTGAGGGTTAATGTAGGCAGTGATTAGGACAAAAGGTGTTATAAATCATGTGATCATTCATTCCCTAACCCAATTTTCCCCCTTTTATTTTTAATACATTTTTTGTTCACTTATGTGTAGATAGATACAAGGTTTTGAGATTGAAATAAACCTCTAGTAAGCTCTATTGACTCCTAGCCTCAAAAAGTTTTTACATAGGTTCACATAGACATGGTGAACAAAACCCAAAAATCTTAGAGATCTTAGAAAATAGTTGTAGAGGTGGAATATAGTGCCAGTGCCACTTCTATCCACTTTTGGCACTCTTCTCTAATCATAAAATGAAGGCCAGATCTAGATTCATGATAGTGTCCCAGTCTTGCACATCAATTTCTAGCTCCTGGATCATCCATTTCAATCCATTTTTAGATAATTTTATTTCTTCTCCTCATGTAAATTACTTGATAAAAATCTATATTTTTCCATACTAAAATAGATTTTTCCACTTGCTCCAGACCCTTTCTTATTTAGGAACTAGATCCTAGTTTCCCAAAAATAATAAATCAAAGCTCTATAATTGATAATGAAGGAAATGCTTCAAAATTTAAACATATTTTGGGGTATATGTGATTTATATAATCATAATAACATGGTCAAACTATAAAAAAATCATTCAAGGATAATGGTATGCTGAATGTGATCCTATTAGATACAAGTAAGGTCAATAACTAAAGGGTAGAGCCTTAAGGGATATTTTTCAAGTGTGAAATTATAGTTTAACATATAGATATAGATTTATGCATCTACATGTTGAAAAAGGAGCTACGATTTAAAATCAAAGGTGACATAATTTGAAACATATGAACAGTAGAGAGATTTTGATATTTGATATAAAAAAAATTACATGTAAACTCAATGATCTATGAATAAACAATCAGGCATAGGTTACAAGGATATTTTTTAGTGATTAGATTCTTATGGATAACATAAACATCTAGATGCTACTAGATTCATCTAGGTAAGTATAAACAATTAATTTCTAAACCTAAATGGCCCAAATCCAATTTTAGTTTATTATATCACCTACATAGAATATTAGATGTGAACATAAAACTAACAAGCTAAGTACTCTAGTCCTCTTAGTTATGTCCATAAATAGTAAAGTGTAATTGAACATCTCCTTGTATTCACATTTAATTTATTTAGACATATGTTATAATATATAAGTATTCAAAATTTATATCTTATTTTGATACGTTAATCTAATATAAGGTAAAATAAATTGGTGAACATAATTCTTATCTTGAATAAAATAAAACCCTATGTTTCTTCTAGGGTTTCATTCTACCTTCTTAGGGATTTAGATTTATGTGTTAGTGTTTCAGACACATTTTATGAATTCCTTTAATAACACATGGAAATATAAAATTCCTCTCTTTTTCCTTGGGTTTAATATTAATTATTCTATTAATATTTCCCCTCTTAGGCTTGTGTATTTTCTTCCTACATGTTTGACTCATCAATGATTCAAAATGATTATATTTTCAAAATGCTTAGAGATTTTTTTAGTGATATTTATTGGATGAATTATTTTTAGGTAAAATTATGCAAGTAATTTCCAAAATTAGATTATTAATAATTTTAGTAAATTTTACCTAGATGAAAAAGGACACATCTATTTGAAAAACAATTTGTGGGTTTTTTCATCTACTAATTTTTTTTATTATAACTCACTTTTTATTTTCTAAATATTTCACATGGTTTTCTTAGAGTGGTTGATTATTTATTTGGTCTTTTTCAAGTCATCTTTTTTGCATATATTCACCTTGAAGCTTTAATGATTTATTAAGGATTCAAATTTATTTGGTAGTGGAGTTAAAATATAAGTTTTGCTCCCCATTTAAAACTTGATGAAATATGTATTACATATATATTAGAAAAAATAAGTACTTATAAAAGTTTCCTAACTAACTATAGCCTCTATAAACTAGGATATAATAAGTATCATTAGTATAAAAAAAATATAAAATGTATGTGAGTTTATCAAGTGGTTAAATACTCATAATAATAGGAAAATTAATATTAACCTATGGGAGTTGTTCAAACAACCTCACATTATTTTGAAAAATGATAAATTAACTATTATATAATTAATTATTACAAAATTACCCACTTAATTCATAATAGTCTTAAGAGAACAAGAGAGATAATATCAAAATTACTCAAACTTATCTCATATAAGTGACTTAGTGAATACATGTACACCCTAATCTTGATTGGGGAAAAACTAGATCTGAATGTTGTGTTATTAAACATGTCAAAATATAAAATGTACCTAAACCTCGATGTTATTTATTCACTCATCAAACACTTTAATGCAAAAAATATATATAATATATTGATTATTGTAGTACATGAATGTAGGATGTGTTTATGGTAATTTAAAGTACTATGAGTGTGCAATGTAACTATATACTAGTAATTATATTACTTATAGTATTAGCATAATTCATTTGAGATATAAAGATGTAGTGTATAGTTTTCCATACATACAAACTAAGACAGTAGTATAGTATCCATAGATTTGTCATATCAAATGATTTCTTGAGATTATTATTTGTTGCATCAATCAAATTTGCTAAACTTTCAGTAATGACTAGATCATCAAAGACATAATTACAAAAAAAAACTCTTACATTTCTTATTAAAGTATAATTTTGGATCATATGGACTCATATATAATCCATGTTGTACAAGATGATCATAAATATTAATGTACCAAGCCTGGGGAACCTATTTGAGACCATGCAAAGAATTAATAAATATAAACACCTTTTGTTCTTGACCAAGTGTGACAAAAAAATTGTGCTGGGTCATTTAGAATTAATCATATAGATATGAATTAAATAAGGCACTTTTAACATCCATCTGATGGACTTTCCATCCAAATTGTGTAGCCATAACAAAGACCATTTTTATAGTCTTTATCTTCGTTGTGGGATCAAAATTATTATAATATTCAGTGCCTTATTTTTGTGTGTAACCCTTTGTTACAAGTATTTATTCATACTTGTAAACATTTCCATATAATTTTTACTTTGTCTTAAAGACCCAATTAAATCTAATAGGCTTCTTTCTTGGTGGAATGTCAAAAAAATTCAATGTATTTTTATTAATTAATGATTGATACTCTTCATCCATGGCCTCTCTCAAAGTATTTGATTCTTGGTATTAATTAACTATTGAGGGCTCAAATTATTATAAAACTATTCTCATAATGAAAAAATCACCTTTATACAAGCCACGTTGAGTCTTTGGTCCTAAAGTGGAAGTGTCTAAGACTCAATCTATTTTTTCATCTCAAATAATACTAGTATACCACTTGGGCATATGTTAAAAAATATTAGTTGGTGGTGGAGATGGATTATTTGGATGACCATTATAATTATCTTCATCCTCATTTCCACTATCAAGATTATAAATGTTTACAAGATTAATGGTTGTATCATGTAGCTATATGGTGGGTGGTTTGAGCTTATGTTTATAATCAAGTAAAACATATTTTTTGGATGTATATATTATTGGTTTTTAGATCCATGAGTCAATAAGCCTCTAAATATTCACTATAGAAAATATAAAGTGTTCCAAATATTTCTTATGTATATTTTTATTTTTTTAGGGACACAATATGTGATTTACAACCTAAACACAATTATGAGATATTGAAGACTTATACCATTGGATATATGGTGGGTGCATATTTCAATAAGTAAACCATTGTTTGAAATTATTTTTACCAATATTAATGAAAAAATGTAACTCCTCAATCATGTCTCACATTATCTATATAATAGTGTTATTTTACATCTCTACAAAACCATTTTTTATGGTGTATAAGGAGTATTTAGCTATCGATGAATGCCATGTTCCTTAAAAATATAAAAGAACTCTTTAATATAAGTGGATGACATCAATGTGATGAAAAATTCATATTTCCACATCATATTTTAATTATTTTAATACTTTAAATGTTTTATCCTTGGTATTCAAGAAATATACCCACATATGTCATGAGTAATCATCAATGAATAGATAAACATACTTGAATCCATTAATATGTGGTTGCATGAATTTTCAAAAATATAACACAACAAATTCATAATATTTAATTTTAAAAATTTGATCCCTACGTTGTTTTCCCATTAAAAAACTAAAGCAAAGTTTAATAGTATTATTTAATGAGGGAAAGTGTCTTACTATGTTCTGCTTGTTGAGTGCAAGAAAATAACCAAAGCTTAGGTGTCCATATATTGTACACTATAGAATTGATGATTATATATATTATAAAATAAAATATTAATTATATTTTTTGAAAATATCAAGTTGGAACATTTTCCATGCACTATAAGCTCTTGAAACAATTTTTGAGATTTTAGACTTGTCTCAAATGAGATAACATTTTTCCATGTTGATGATAATATTAAACCTTAAGGTTGTGATCAAGAAAAATATTAACACACAATATTTTTTTAAGTCCTAAAATGTACATGGATACAATTATTTTACATATATTATTACCAATAGATAAATAAATATCATTAGAACCTTGGGCACTATACAATGATTAATCACCTAGAGATACATTACCATAGAAGCTAAATGGTTCAAAGTGGCAAACCAATATTTTATTATGGTGCCAAAACCCATGTACCATACTAAAATTTCATGAAATATATCCTCATATTTATAATTTAGTAAATATATAATCCTCATTTGAAGGATAATTGTCTTTAGAAATATTCCCATGTTGTTAATGTGGGGAAGGAATCTTTCTCTAGTTATGTGTGTACTATGGGTTCTTATTATGTCTTTGTGGATATTGATGTAAATTTATATTATTTTTATTATATGAGCCTTGTGTGAGTGTATTATAATATAAATCATTTATTTCATGACCTATCTTTCAAAATATTATACATATATTCTAGGAATGAGGTTTTTTACCATGTTTGTTTTATTGACTTGTCTACTTGGGAGATTGATGTCAAGGATTTATGGGTTTCATGCCATTTTTATGTATATATAGTTCATGATTTTATTCATATTCATCTTCTCTATGCATGGATATTTATTATTGTGACACATTAAATAATTTCTCAAAATTAGGATTTTTATATGAGATATTTAGAAAAGTCACAAATATATTGTATGTGCGGGGAACACTTTAAATAATATGGGTAAAATGGATTTATTTAAAAAAATTTAACCCAATTATTGTGATAAATACCATAATGTTGAAGCATGATGGAGAAACATTTAAAAAAATTCACATGCCTTTAGTTTGAGATAGTGAAGCTGACTTTGAAGATGAAAGATTATATTTGAGTTCATTTCCTCATAGACCATATTTATTTTATCCCATTCATCTTATGCTGATGTTACATCTCAAAAATAAGGTTGGATCTCATATGATACACCAACCATTATTATTAACTTTGCCTTCTAGTTCACCTTATAAATCTTCTTCTATTGGTTAATGTTAGAGGCATGTTGAGTATAAGTTCCATCAATAACTAGCCAAATACAATCAAATTATAGGTGATATTTCACCTTTTATTTTTATGAAATATAATTTCTCCATGAAGAAGTTTTGAGTCAATAATAAAAAAC
Organism: Torreya grandis; assembly: GCA_037957365.1. Classification (NCBI taxonomy): domain Eukaryota; kingdom Viridiplantae; phylum Streptophyta; class Pinopsida; order Cupressales; family Taxaceae; genus Torreya; species Torreya grandis. The sequence continues at coordinate 15,703 of JARHVA010005990.1, forward strand.
TTTAGGCCACTTCCAACCATTATGAATTATCATGAACAATCTAAAAAAAGTATGTTAAAATATAACTATGTGATAAAAAAAATGACTCCATATAAATATTTAAGATTATATTTAGATCATCCAGACCAATTTTAAAATTTTAGGTATTTTATGTTTATGAAGTACATTATTAATTCCATTTTAGGGGTTTACACAGACCTAAATCACCTAATTTTAGATCACCATAGGAGCTATATTTTAAATAGTTTTTTTACATTGATATTTTAGTCATCCTAACACAATATTGACAAATAATTCCTCATGTATCTCTAGATATGCAATTTTATCAATTCTAGGCACATGTTCAGGAAAATAATTAAATCAGATAAACTATAGGTGTTATATAAAAATGATTTTTTATTATGTTTTGTAATAGTATTATAAACCTACTAACTAAGTTTTAGCTTTTGAGTCTTGATGGTTTTTGAGACAAATAATGGATCACTTCCAAACTTATTGAGGGAAATATATTTATAAAGTCTATTTAAAATTAAATTGAAAAAAAATAATGAAATATTAAAATATATATGTTTTCCCTCAATTTTAATAAATTAAGACTTTATAAAATAATGTTATTAAAACAATTGAATTTTTCTTGGGCTTTGTTCACGGATGAATGGAATTTGGGTTTTGATATTGAGATTTAATTTGGTGGGATGTGCTTATGTACTATAAAAATGAGTTTTTCTATCTTTGCTAATGGTTCTGTTGCTCTAAATCAAGCCATATTTTTTTTCTATTATTTCCTTTGCAAAACATCAATGAAAAATTCTACTCTAGATGGACACTCCTGTTCATTTTAGAATCTTTTGCTCTAAGATTTCACTAATGTTTTTTATAAATACAATAAATACCAATTTTTTTATATGTACACATTAGAGAGAAAATAAAATATTATAAAGAAAATAAATGTCTTTTCTAGGCACCAAGGGTTTCACTATATTTATTACTCCTCTCTATTATTTTCAAACTTTTATCCAATAAATGTGCCTCTCCTTGTGATATGAAATGAAACTCACACCTCATTATTATCTAGGCAATAGAAAATATATTATAGTTATAGGTATTATATTATCTCTCACATACAAATAATAATTTGTATAGGGAAGGGAAAGAGAAAATAAAATATTAATTTTTTCTTAAAGCTTGCACTTGGTAAGAAAAATTGAGTGGATAGGTCTCCTCTTTATTCTTCCATTACACCTTGATCTTATTTATCTTTTTCTTCTAATCTTTCCAAGAGCCTACATTGACACCAAAATTTGTGAGAAGTAATTGATATTACATTTATATTATAAACAATAGATACTTATACAATTTTACCCACTAACTATAACCTATATAAACTAAGATATAATAATTGTACTTAGTATTAACAAATTATAAAATTTACATGAGGTTTTTAAATAATTACAAACTCACAATAAGAGTAAAACTAATATATTCCTATTTGAATTCTTATAACATCGCTTACATTATTTTAGACTATGATAATTCAATTATTATCTAATTAATTATTCTAACAATGATAGATACCATCCTTCCATTATTATGGAGGTCCATGCTATCACTATCCCAAGTGGTAGGGTGAATTATCCTAACAAGTATTGTATGGGAATAAAATCTCCCAAACATATGAGTATTGATGTGTCTAATGTGGTCATTCATGATCATATGATTACTATGATGAAGTTAATATAAGAGTTAAAAATAAAATCCAAACCTAATGTGTAAATGTCATGTCACTTTAGGATAAGATTATATATACCAAGAATATTGATCATATTATTTTCAATTACATTTATGCCTCTCCATTCAAGAATTTGTTGCCTAGAAAAAAATGATCTCAATTACGGGTTCAAAAATAGAATGAATCTATAACTAATGGATTGAGTAGTTTTTATAAGGTTAAAAAGACTCCAAATGAAACTTTAATGGATATAATTCAATGTAATTTGATAAAATTACATCCTATGAATCCTCTAAGGAAATGTAAATAATATTTTTCTTATTATAGGATTCATGGACACCATGTAGATAAGTGTTGGTATTTGTAGGATATAATACAAATTTTTATTGATAGTGGTGTCTTTGAATTAAATACATCATTAAAACCTCACTAGATTCAAGTATGCATTATATATTTTATCAACCTCCTCAAATTGTGGTTTGATTGTCTAAGGATAAATACATTATAAAAATCATAAAAGGAATATTTTGAAAAGGAATTTTTTTAAAAAGATAAGTTATAAAAATAAGAGTTATAAATAGAAGATAAATCTAAACAACAGATAACATCTAAGAAAGAGATTCATAATAAGAAATTTCATAATAAATATGCACTTAAGATGACTAATAATACAAACATGGTTTCAAATTTGGAAAGTAAAAATATTTATTCATATCTATATACTTTGATTCTTAGTCCTCACATAGATCGAAAGTGATGAAACGATGTCGAGATTACTAATGCTTGTGAAATCAAAGTATGTAGCATGAAACATCTCAAATCTATTAGATATGACATTCAACATTTGTAAAATATTATTTCACTTAATAAATTCATTGGATATATTATGTTTGTGATAATTATTTGTATAAAAAAACATTCCATTATGTTTTACATCAACCTTTATTTGGATTAATACAATGGTAAGTGCACACACTTGAGGGGAAAAAAAAAGGCCTACTTTTGGACATGATTTCTCTAAAATTTAATAAATTTGGACTTTTGTAGATAATTTGATATGGCTACACTCAAAATTTGAAGATGGTATAAAAACATGAATTTTAGTATTTTGAGTCTAGTTTCCAAAAAACTATTTAAAAAAAAAAAATGGTTAAGTATAAATAGGTCAAACATTTAAAATATTAAGAGGACCGCATATTGTTTTAAAGAAAACATAGTGGATAGATGGCCATATGGTCCACCATTTTTTGAGCATTGTTAAATATTTTTGAAACCCTTTGGTGAATATTTAGATCAGATATTCTAGTGTATTATGAATTCTTTTTTTATATTTTTTCATTGAATATTTTTTTATTAATTTTTTAAATAAGTAGATCTTGGAAAGAGACAAAAAATGGATAGTCAAATGTGCAAACCCCCTAACTACCTCAAAAAAATGAAAATTGAATTTTTTAACGTGTGTAGAATTAGGCCTAGTTTGTTACCATATAATTTGTTTTGCACTTGGATCAATGAAAAACAAATTACATAAACATGATTGAGCATGTATATGTGCAATATGTAGTTACCTAAAAAATGTGTAGTTAGAAATAAATATAGTTTGAATCCTTAAAATAGCCCAAAAATAATAAAAAATCATATATTTGGAAAGAGGATAGTGTGTTCATCATGATGGGAATAATTTTTTGAATTTTAATTTTGAAATATATAGGGTATTTATAAATTGAAGTTGAATTTTTTTGGTTTATAACAAACTTCTTGATCTCAGTTTTAAATGCATAATCATAAGCCTTTGGCTTGGAAATACAAGCCATTTCAGATCCTAGAAGCTTGGTTTTGAATTTAATTAGAACAAAAAGTATGCATTATATAACGTGTATGCATTACATAATGCATATGAATTACATAATATACACAATATATAACATGTATGCATTATATAATGCATATTTAATGTTTTTAAATAACACAAAAAAACTAAATTTTGTGTTTTTTATATTAAATAAATGATATACCTTACCATAATATTGATATTATCCTACTTACCTAAAATCATATCTTTCCATTTTATTATTTCTATGATATGTTAGATCATAGCCTTTATTTATAAATTTTAACTAATATATTTAAGTGGTAAACCCATTAAATTGGACTATGTAATATAGATAATCTTGTGTAAGTAGAAATAAGAATTGAGCCTTTGGTGTAACAGTGCATCTCTTATATATCTATTTTAAGAATGGTATCTAAGGGAGCCCAATACCTGTGAATCATGCCTTGGATTTTCCCAAAACTATTCTTAAAATGTGATGAATAAATTCCCTTAAGTTTTCAAAAAAGTCACTTAGTGCAAATGATTCAATAGGTGCATTTTGAGGTCCCAATTGAAAGTCTAATAAGATTCTTCTATTATTATAATTATTTAAGATTCCCTTAATGTATTCAAATACATTATTAAAATTTTGTATGAAATTAAGATATCTTATGAAAATATGGTTAATCTTCCATTCCCTACACCTCCTGCATATACCCCTCTATTGCACATAGGATAACCATCAATCACTCCATCCATTCCCACTTCATCTTAAGAGTGTGTCTTTGACATGGGACTTGTCCTCACCACACTTTGTATGCAATAACTACAAGATCAAAAACAAGCTATATAACACTTTTTTCTTATCAATACTATAGAGTTATAGACTTTAGTATGTAATTGAGATAGTAATATAGGAAAGTAAGATGATGGGTAAGTTACACACTTTTTCTTATGTTTTGATATCTTGGTCTTTAGGTACATGTATTTTTTGTATAAGATGTGGTTTTGAGCTCAATAAACTTGAAATTGTCACATGTATCCATTAGTGATGAGGTGGTTTTAATATGTTGTTTTAACATGTTGTTCTTGTAGTGATGAGTGCATAGCTTATAAAATATATAAATGCACTAGGGACCTTACTCAAAACCATTAAAGGATGGTTATGATTTAGAAATATAGGGTGGCATAGACTTGGTATTGACCAAGTATGGCATATTTATAATTACCCAAGCTCAAACTCTATTAAACTTATTCAAGATACATTAAAGGTGAAAATGTCCCCTAAATTTTAGACCTGCTTCCCCTCAAGGATGATGTTGACTTATGTTATATCCTATGTGTAAGACCTAATATGAATATACTTTGTGATCTAGATGTAATTTAAGGTAGAGGGATATAAATAATTTCAATACATATATAGAAAACTAATAACATTTGGTGCTTGCTCAATTTGGATGGGACCTTAGTGGGCTCTACATGACAATTTCCATATAGTAATGGTAAGTCAGAGGATCAAATCATGTGAATTATCTACTAGACATGAGTTAATGGGATTGATGTCAATATTTGAACATTTTTGGCTTATATGTATGTAAGATATTTATGAATATTCCTTAATTGGATTGTTTGGAGGTGATGAGACCTGTCTAAGTATCAAAGATCATGAATTCCATTCATGTGAGCTAATAAATGTAGAGAGTGCGGTGTGAACATGTCTAGATTTGGCCCTCATGGCATTTGAGATGTGTTCATATTTGCCAAGTGTTTCTTATTGCTAATGGTATCATTGAGTATTTTTAGTGACTTGACATAGCATGGCCATTCCCAACCTATCGAGATTATATGTTCAAATCATCCACTAGGTATACATAAGTACATGTGGCCATCTATGATTAGATCAAGACTCCTTGGGTGCTAACATCTCTAATCCTTTTATGATATAGAATGTGTGTATATCTAATAACTCTAACACTTCTCTAGGTGTACTAGACCTACATATGAAAATATTTTATTAGATTGGGTGTCCTAAGGCTTTGACAAATTGATGCTTCTAGGACTTGATAGTTAGATCTATAACACTTATGTGTGTATCAGATACACATGGAAACATCCAATTAGATAAAGCCTCATAGGGATCTGATAGCTCTTAAATGCCTTTAAGACCTAACACCTCTAATAGTGTTGACTCTTTAAATCATGTATGAGGTACATGTGGTGAGATGTAATTATATTTGGCTTATTGGGGCATTGTCAACTCTAAAAATTCTAGGACCTTATGTATCTCTAATAGCTTTAACAGTTTTAGATGTATGAGGTACACACATTACACAAGGTTAAATTATCATGGAAATTAGGGTCAAAATAAGACATGTATTAACCTATTTTAAATAATATGCATGATGTTATTTGGACTGAAATTAACCCTAGAATTTCATCATGTATATATACAATGAACCAAAGAGTTGATTCACCCAGTCGAGGAGTCATGGGAGGCCAATTTGAACCCATTATTGATGTAAATATAAGATCATTATATATGATTTGGGACAAAATTAATTATGGTTATATCATGAATTTAACTAATTAGTCAATTGGTGTAATTAGGGACATAATTAAGGCAAAGTTGAGCCCCTAAACCAATTTTTTCCCCAATCAATTATATAGTTTATACAACATGTATGGCTTAATTAGCCTTAGTTTAATTAAAAATGTAAATGTGAATGCAAATGTAGCCATTGAACCTAAATTGGAGTATACGATGTGATTAAAGGGGCTAAATTAGCTCATGTTTTGTGACACATTGACCATAAACCCTAATTTTATCACTTGAAGATGTGCAGTCCCTCTAAAACCTAATTTCATGACATATACACATGTAAAAACCTATTACATTAAACCCCTAACTGTAAATACTAATTTTTTAACAAACATAACTACTAAGTTCCTTGATTTCATCACAAATGTAGAAACTCATGAATGTGATTAGTGCCAATTTGTGAACCCATTGTTCATCTAGTGTTATAAGGACCTATGGTGTAATTTAGGGTAAAATTGTCTTATTTTGCCTTACATATTGATACTTATTGCATCATATGATAGTCTTATTACTTCATAGTCTTATCAAAAGTATTATTACATCATATTGGGGATTTATGCATCATATTGAGCCTTATTACACCATATGATTATCTTATTTCATCATATTTGGGATTCATTACATTGTATGATAGTTTTATTACATCATATGATAGTCTTATTACATCATATGATAGTGTTATTACATCATATTTAGCCTTATTTCATCATATTTAGCCTTATTGCATCATATTATAGCCTTATTTCAACATATGATAGTATATTGCATCATATTAAGAATTTATACATCATACTATATTCTTATTGAGTCTTATTTTAACATATTATAGTATTATAGGGGATTTATGCATTGAATATAAACATTTTTACTTGTTTTTATAATATATGTCTATACTTCAAGGAACACATATGAATTATAGTAATGTGTGTGGGTTACTATAACGTGTATTCATTCCTTGAAGTATAGTCAAAACTCACTTTTAAATGTCTATTTTCATCTTATATTGAGATTGTTATCCCCGTAGACATTCCTTGCATGCACTCTACATATTATCTGCATACATTTTGAAGTACTTTTTTGGACCCCACATTCTATCAAAATGGGCTTTGATTCACATTCAAGGAATAGGAAGAGGATGAATAACAAAAAAATAGATAAATTAGAAGAGTTGAGAGAACAAATAAGGTATGAATGCAAACATTTCTTTCTATACAGGTACAAACACTAACCATGATGAGTGAAATGCCTTATATAATGAGGCAATTGACAATAATGAATTGAATAATGATGAAACTAATAATAATGAAGTGAGTTATGATTAAATTGACAATAATGAATTTAATTATGATGAAATTGACAATAATGAACTAGATAATGTTGGAAGTTCACATTCAATGTTTAAAGTTTTTGACTTTGTTGATGAAGATCCTATACACAATACGTTACCCATCAATAATGAATAAAATTCAATGGAAAAAAAATAATGATGAAATTATTAATGAATAAAATTTCACATAATCATATAATGAAGAAACAAATAATGAAGAAAATTTCATGCAAACATATAATGATTTTGAAACACCCTCTCAATGGACTCCACCAATAACAACACCTCCAAGAATTGTGCATAGAAAAGATAAGTACTTAATTGAATTTTATCAAAATATTTTTAAAATAATGGATAACAAAATGTCTAACCACCATTCAAGAAGACTTTCTCAATAAATTTAGGATACTTTTTTTCATAGATTAGATTATGATAGTCAAAGATGTCAATTATTTATTTCGTTAATGAAATTGATTAAAATGAGACCTAGAATGTACACATTAGGGATAATAACGTCCAACATAGATGATTAAAATGATAAAATTATTGATAATATACATGATGCAAATCATATTATAGGCATGAGATCATGCAACAAAGATTTTAATGTTGCCTGATATGTAATGACAACTTGTGTAGTAAGTGCTGAAAGGGAAAAAAATATTGATTTAAAAAACAACCCAAATAATTGATATAAATAGAAAAGCATTAATGAAAGAAATTGTAAGATGTGAAATACTTAATGAACCTAATACCAAAGAGCTCTGGGCATTTTATGGTATAATTCCATGAAAGGACAATGCTATAACTGATGCTTTGAATACTTACTTGCATAATTTTGGAAATACAATACAAGAGTTTCACCCAATGCAAGAGATGTAGTGTAAAGAAGATTTTGTTCTCATAATCATGAACCACATCAAAAACATTTATTGGATATGAATAAAACACAATTGTACTCTATTTTTTTGGAAAACATCTACAAATTTCTATTAGTCAAATATTTTTTGAGATGGCTAAACTTTTTTATGTAAAAATAAATCACACATGCACCACTTGTTATTATAGGTAACATGTTGAATTTTTAATGCACTATGATGTTTTTTACCATATTCATTATAATTTTCATACTAATAACATTTTATAGGTGTGTGGCATAGAATTTCTACCAAAATTAGCCAAGGAATTTATTCTAATTTTTTTTTGAAAGACTAGATGGACATTTCTTTTATAGGAAATCATGTTTGGATATAAATTACAACATTGGTAGTGGATTTCCAAAATTAAAAAAAAATGTATCCATGTGTAGTGTTTAAGTGCAGTTGGATAGGAATTAGTTGGCTTGAGTAAATATAAATTTGTGGCTTATCAACTAAAAGATGGTAAATAATCTAAAAGGTGTGAGGTTTTTATGAAAGAGATACCTGTTTCAGAATTTATGGTCAAATTCATGGAGAAATTTTTTTATGAGTATGAAAGGCACACACATAGGGATAAATGTTTGGATGAACATTTCAATCTAATAAATGACACATTCCCACTTGATTCTATTATTTTAATAGTTGACTTTGCTAAAAATTACACATTCAAACCACAAATGGAAGCTCAATCATATTATTACGACTCAACACAAGTTGCCATATTTGTGCATATAACATTCATGTGTACACTTGATAGTATAGAGGAATATTGAAAAATATATAAGGAGTACCATTTCTATATTAGTGATGACTGATGGCATTATACAAAGTATATGCAAGGTTGTTTTGATAAGTTTTATGGATTGTTAACTTAGAGGATCATTACTTTCAATCAACATTACATTTGGTCAGATAATCACACATCATAATTAAATAATGAAAATATGTTTTATTGGTTGATCAGGATGCATGTTACCATTGGTATATAACATATTTGGATTTTCACTAAGGCTAGCCATAGAAAATAAGAGCATGATGGCATTAAAGCATGTGTAAAAAGAGTTATTATAAGGGAGGAGTTAAAATTTGACCATGTTGCTAATTTTATTGATGAAAAAATTGTGGTTGAATTTTGTAATGAGAACATACTTCATGGTTCTCAAGAAAATTCTACTATTCATAGAAATTTTTAGTTAATTAAGAAAAAAACTTGGCAAACTATGAGGATTGTATGACTTTAAGGGGTTCAAGTGAGATCCACTCATTTCATAGCTCAAATGTAGGTTTTTAGACTATTCATACATGACACTTAGAATGATTTTGTTATGAATGCATAGACTCTATTTGGAATGAGTGTGAGTCATAAGAGTGGGTGGCTGACTATAGCTTTAGACCTCTAATTTCAATCAACACATATTAGGTTTAACCAACATTATGACTTATAGGTATGACATCATCACATGAATTTGACCATATATCTAATCTAGTGTATCTAGGTAGAAGATTAATCTTTATGTACTATTTATTCTCATTATATATCTTCATAGTGTCATTAAAAATTATTTTTTATGATGCTGACCATGTTTTTATAGTTATTCTAGATAAGGACAATGAAGAGGGAATAGATTACTACTTATGTTGGTCTGTACATAGAAAAAAAAAATTGACTTCCTCAGTCATAAATGTAGAAAAAATTTAATATTCCATTGGGTCTATGGTAGTCACTAAAACTTGGCTTTAATGATATCCTATAAAAAATTTAAATGCATGGTTGTTTGAAGATTTTAAAATTCACAGGAAGATACTGCACTATTCAAATTTGGTTTTTCCAATAAGTATTCAATTACAAAAATATCATGGGAGGACAATAAATAGGAATACATGAAAAGTTCTCTAGTTATACCATGAAGCTATTCTTGATACTATCAATATCAAATCAGATCTAAGTGGTTCATTAGATTGAAATGCATAGGTATGTTGAATTGTTAAATATAGATGCAATCATTTTTACCAAATGTTTTTGATTTTATAAGTAGTATGTGCATAAATTTCATATTTAATTAATTACTAACTTTTTTTTGAGGTTAGTAGTGACAAATAATCTTCCATCTTCATGTGGTTAGCATCGTTAGTAAAGAATTTCTTATTCTTCATGCTAAGAGAAGCTTACCAAAAGTACTTGGTGTTTCTTCACTCTTGAATAATTGCTCATGACAATTCTCTTTATCATTTTATCTTTATAAACACATAAACATCTTTGTTTATAATGATCTACAAGGATTATAGCTAGACCAAATGCATTGAAATTACCTCAAATTGCATTACATACTAATGTTACATATAAAATAAACACACTTTTCATTAATTTGCATAATTTCTTTGCTATGGCATTCTTGAATAGTAGTGAAAATGCACCTATGCATGGAATTAGATGTCACATTTTTTGTATCACATGTAATTTAACTATATAGATGTGGTCAAAGTGATGTATTTGCACCTATAGGTCCTAGAGGAAAAAATGCTAGTTTAAGGTCAATAAGTTAACTCTTCACTACCAAAAAGTTGCATTTTATGACCCATTACTACAACTTCTACCATGGATTTATCTTATAGGTTATTCACACTATATCTAGGGTGAAATTATAGGGATTTCCAATTCACAATAAGTATCTTACGATTCATCTATATGACTTATAGTTTCGGTTTTATGAATGCCTGAATTTAGGCTAAAAATCAACATCTTTCTTGTATTGAGAAGGGAATTTTTGAGCCCTTAATGGGTGGTGGATTTGTCAACCAAGCTAGATGGGAAGTGAATAACCTAGTATTGGATGTTATCTACCACTTTGGATGTTTTGACAGTTTCATTTTTAATCCAAAAAGCATTTAAAATGGATTTTTTAGATCATAGATTCAACTTTGACAACATTTTTGTCAGTATTTCTATGCTTCTAAACAATAGTGGAAATGCATTTACAGGTGGAATTGGATGTCATGGTCATTGGATCACATATAATTTTCTTATATATATGTGCTCAAAGTGATGTATTTACACTTATAGGTCTTGTTGAGACCAACATACCTCCATCCATTCTAAAAAATTAGGGCCCTTGAGAAGTCTTTATATCCAAGTTTTGAAGCATCTAAACATTGAAGTCTTTAATAAAATTTGAATACCATCCACTATATTAACATGATTACATGATCTAATCCTCTTGTTCTAGATTAATGTAATTAATAAGGTTATGTAAGTCATTTTATAGGTTCCCTAGATGATTTAGGGTTTTGTGTTTAGAACCCTAGGTGGCCCTTTATTCAAATTCAAATATTAGAGGGAGCCAAGTTAGTAGGAACCAATTAAAAGGAATATAAAAAAGGGGTTTTCATGGATTAATGTCATGTTTTTATAACATAACTCAAACTCTTCTTTATTTTCTTTCCCTTTTCTTTTCCTATGTTCCTTGGGTCTAATTTGATATAGTTCTACAAGGTCCCTTTTTACATTGCCTAACTTAGCCTAGGTCATTAATAATAAGGCATTGATAATCATCTTGACCTTAGCATTAATACCTTATGCTATGTTTTTTTATTTATGTCCTCAAGTCTAATAATTATCTCCCTTGCTCTTTTCAAGATCCTACGATTGATGCTTGTTCACTAGATTTGATCAGATGGAGTGTCCTAGCTGAAAGGATTTATCTTAAACAACATGAACCATGATATATCAATGAAAATTACCAAATCACTAGATTTGATCCAATGACATGATGTTTAGGATTAAAATTCAAAGGAATATAAGGCCTTGAGGGCCAAATGTGTGGTGACTTGATGATAACAAAAAAGAAATAAGGGGGGCCACCTACTAAAGGCATCTAATTAAATGATCAAGCCCCATAAATATTAATGATATTTTCTGACTCATTATATTTGATCAAATGTCATTAAGGCCTTGATGACTTTTAAAAAATTTGTGAGCTAGACATGTGGCTAGTTCTCGACCAAGGTGATAAATGATAAAAGAATATGCAACATAGGAAGGATCTGTGAGAATGTCAAGTGTCATGACCATAAACCAAGAGATTAATGGACCAATAAAAATATAATGACTTCGGTTTAGATTAATTAATCACACTGAGCCTATGATTTTGATCCTATGGCATTAAATAAAAAAATCTTTTAAAACCCAATGGCTAGTATTTGAATGGTAATTATGAAAATTGCCATGAAAATCCTAGAATGGTACCACATGGACTCCATGTAAGCATAAAAAGACAAAATCAAATATCTTCTAAACTCAAAAACATAAGGGTATAAAGTAAAAGGGTCTCCATCAAATCCAAAACATATATGAAGTTAAAGTTTAAATATCTCCTTCCATTAACAATCAGAACCCTAAACCCTCTATAAAGAAGACCCAAATTGGTCCAATTGGTTATGATTCAATCAAGATAGAATAATTGTGCTCTTAAAAATGACCACTATAGAAGGAACCTGAACCCTTAGCAATCTAGTGTGGTAAATTTGATGATGTTATAAATGGTAGATAGCAAGCAACAATTAAAGATGGAGGCTAAGCTTTCCCTGACCTCTAATAGTGAAGGAAGGATTTTCAAGAATACAGAGATGGACTTGGTGGCCCTAAATGTCTATGGAGTAAGAAATTGGTCAAAATTATTCTTCTTGGTGGATGAATTGTATCCTATCTCCCAAGAGGAAAGGAGGAATGCCATAACAAATTTAAGGTACAATGACCTAGTTGTAATTCAAATAGCTGGTCTCCACCATGCTATAACAAAACTAGAGCTAATTCATTGCATTGATGTCCTTGCACCCATGTTTGTTGATTTTAGGATAGATGGGGAATGGATCATTTAGGATGGTAGTTTTTAAAAGGTGGCATACATCTTTCCTATGACATTTGAAACCTATTATAAGCTCTACTTACCCCATATCAATCTCCCAGACATGAAGAACTAGGCTAACAACCAAGACCTTGATTCAATCCTTACACCCTAATAAATACAAGGACCTCATGTCTTTAGAACCCTAGATGGAGTGATTCCCATTGTCTAATTTTTTTAATGAATTATAATAGCCATTACCCTATTTAATTGAGCATTTGGTTCCCCTTCCACCATATATGTAAACAAATTCTAGGTGTCCTATATCCACTTCATGATAGAAGAGAAATTAACCCCTCTAGTAGGATACCTAATTATCTTATTCTTGGATAAGAAATTCATAACCATCAAAATATGGACCTCTAAGAAAAAATTTATGATGTCTTATCTATTGGATTCCCTTCTGGCATATGTATCCTTCCTTAACATTAGGAACTAGTCCCTTGATGGTAGAACCATAATTTATCACCACTATTCTAAATTATACATATTCAAGTATAAGAACCATATGAAATTCATCTATGATTGTGTTTTCCTAGCTATATATGAAGCCATCACAAGAGTTTATATGCCAAGATTGCATCACCTTATCAAGAGATATATAGAAACCATGGGAGATGTATGGTGTTATCCAAACTACAATATCATTAGGATAGAGGGGATACTACACGAACCTTATAGGACACCAATCCATGTCCCCAACAAGCATGTCAATCAAGAATTTACCTCCAAAATCATCTAGGGTGTGGGCAAGGTATGCGAAGATAAGAAGAAAGGCCAAATCCACCCCCTCCCATTGGATATTGGGAATATTATAATCAAAGACTGTAAGTAGTTGGAAATCATGATAACACATAGGAATTTTTTATATTTATAATTAGATGACCTTAAAATGTGGGACATTAGGGGTATGGTGGTTAACTATATTAAGAAGATAAAGGTCCCCAAGATTTAATATGAACATAAGCTAAGTGTTGGTGATGACATCTATATTAGAGTAAATAATTTTGATGAAGTGATCTCTAGAATCAAAATATACAATATCAAATTAGAATGCATATTGATCAAGGATAACAAGCTTATAGGGGAGATATGGTAATTGCATCCATTTTAATATCATTTGTTTCTTAGTCTATCTAGGACCATTCCTGAGGATCCATCTAATCAAGGGCATCCATATAAACATCCACCCTACTAGCAAGAGCCTCAAGCTAAACAATCTTAGGCTAAATAACCTCAACATGGAAAAGATAAAGGCAAGGATAAAGTTAGAGAACCAAGATTGGAATAGAGACATGAGGAAGGTCCCTCACCTGTAGATATCCCACAAAGGCCACCTTCTCCCATAGAGTTTTTTGACATGATAAATTTTGAGCTAGAAGAGATATTGGAGGGTGCTCTCATTGATATAGAAGAAAAATATGGACTAGATAGAGAAAGGGATCCCTCTAAAGAATTAGGGAAGGAGCTGGTTCTATTGGAAAATGAAAAAAGGAAAGTAGAGTTGGCCTTGTTTCTTATGACTCTAAGGAAGAATCCTAGGTTGACCTTTACTCACCTTCCTAGTAAATTCAACCTCTTTAGTGATGAGAATACAATCCATAGACCAATCATCCCTAATTGGTTCATATTTGGGAAGATGAAAAAGATCCCATCCTTCTCTCCTTCATGTGCCTTGACATAGGTTGGCTTGACAATACATGATAACATCAAACCATAGATCAAGGACATAATGGAGAAGCAAGAATAGAGAAGAATATAGATTTAACATATTTAGGGGGATAGAAAATTGACACCCTAGGAGCCTCTAGTAGTGCAAGTATGGAGGTGTTTGAGCCCCCAAAGTTCAAAAGGCTAGATATTAAAGTCTAATTTAACCCAAACATGGTAGGATTGGAAAGGATCACCACAAGGACAACCATGTTTGGTTAAGAATAATTCACCTTTCAAAAGGTGGAACCATTCATAAGGCTAACCCCTGTTGGAGAGAAATAGCTTGAAGAGGCTCCCATCCATGACTAAGATGTGGGAATTTTAATTGAGGATCAATATTAGCAAGCTAGGATGAGTGTCTAGGGATTAGTGTAAAGAATTAAGAAACTAAAGAAGGAGAAAGAGAATTTGAAAACTCAATCAATTCTCTTAGTGTCAGATTCCATGATTAAGATGCTTAATGAGTCATTCCACGACATGTTTAGAGCACTAAATTTTATGAAATTAAGGTAGGATGCACTAGAAAACTAGGACACCTTAGTCAAGGATATGGTTATTTATTGGCAAAATTTTGAGGATAAGATTACCTAATTTCTTAATATTCAAGTTAAGAAGAAAATACCAAAATTTAAATCCATCAATATGGGGAACCTAAGTGCCATTTTGGGAATTATTGTATATAAGGTCCAAGCCTTGAGTGCTTGGCATACCAAAATGGAGGAACTTATTAAGGAGGAGAAAGAGCTCATGGGAAAAATTGAGAATCTCCTAGGAACTATGCTCAAGGATCCTACACAAACCACTACCCTTGGAATTATTAGTGATGAAGAATTCCCACATAGAGCCATTTTAGTGACTCAAGAAATAAAGAGAAAAAGTTAAGGACAATCAAGGTAAAATAATAGTATAATATTAGACATGATATTCAATGTAGGGGAGGGGACCAATGAAGCCAAAAGCATTAAGGAAGCTTTGGCTAGGAATGACAAGGATTTTGATGAGATAGCTGATCAAGAAGAGGAACATATCACAAGACCTACCATAGACTTAGGCCTAGTGGATGATCAACATGAGTGAGTTATGAGCATCGTTTAATGGAAAAATACCCCACCTCCAACATCATACATATGGTTTACCTGAGAGGTGGCATATTCTTTTGTAAAGTCACACACTAGTTTGTTAGTGTGATTGCCTCTATATCACCATTATTGTAAAAGACATGTGTATCATAGTTTACTATAAATACAACTATCTGTATATTTATACACTTTTAATTTTAGAATGATTGGCATACTACCTAACTATTCTATAAAGTCATGTATTACCATTTTTAAGAGAGGGAGACTTTGATCTATTTTATACCATTTTAGGAAATTAATATAGAAGATCAAGGAATTCTATAAGAATTATCTGGGTTGATCTGTTTGAATTGCTAATTTTCTCAATTACTTGTCTAAGTTTAAATATGAATAGTTTTTAGGAGTACTAAGTTATATCATTAATTAAAGGGTTACTAACTTGTGTGATTCTAGGTTAGTTTAATAAGATTGAGTTTACTTCATTTTATTTGCTCTGCAACAAAGATGTGCATTGGCTATCTAGATGTGGTGTAAAACATTAAAACTAAATCCAACACTTACTTGTATTATCATCTTATCTTCAGAATTAGACTTGGTTTGTAGTGAAACATGAGCTTAGGATATTATACACTATATTATGGTCAATATTATACTTGGTAATTCTTGAAACTTTGTCAATACGTTCATAATCAAATATAAATAATCACCATTTCTTTCTTACTCTACCCTTTCCTTTTAATCTTTCTTTAAACAATTCACTTTAGTATAAAACATTGTTCATAACCATTTAGTTTAGTCATTAGTTTATATTTGGATCATTTTTCCAAGATAAGAACGTAAATTCTTGAGAAAAGGCACCAAGATGGCTCCCAAACATCAAACTTTATAAGTATTATGGAACAGTCTACGTTGTTTCACTATTATTTCACCACATGCATCCTAATTACCAAATACCTAAAACTCATGCCCTAAATCCTTTGGACTCTAAATTGAGAAGTGTTATTTAAAACACTAGAGAGAACCTATGGTTCACTTGGAAGCATCAACAAGTCCTAGAGGAAAAAATGTTAGTTGGAGGTCAACAAGTTATCTCTTCACTGCCAAAAAGTTACATTTTAGGACCTATTACTATAGCTTATACCATGGATTTATATTAGAGGTGACTCAAAATAGTTTCAATGTAAAATTATATGGATTTCTCATTCATAGGATGGATATTACTTTCCATCCATATGACTTACATTTTGGTTTTATGCATGCCTAAAGTTAGGCTAAAAATAAACATATTTCTTGTATTAAGAAGGGTATTATTGAGCCCAAAATGGGTGGTGGATTTGTTGACCAAGATAGATGGGAGGCTAAAAACTAGGTAATTGATGTTAAATTACCCTTTGAATGTGTTGGAAATACTAATTTTCATCCAACAAGCACTAGAAATGTAATTCTCAAACTGTAGCTTTAACCTTGACAATATTTGTTGTTAGTGTTTCTATGCTCCTAAACAATAATGAAAATGTACTTGAGGTTGTAATTAGATGTCAAAATCATTAGAGAATGTGTAATTTTCCTATTCAAACATTCTTGAAGTGATTTATTTGCACCTATGGGTCATGGAGACAAAAATTCTAGTTATAGGTCAACAATTTGTCTCTTCACTTCTAAAAAGATATATTTTAAGATCCATTATTGAAACCTCTACCATGGATTGCTCTTAGATGTGATTCAAACTAGATTTATGGTAAAACTATAGGGATTTACCATGAATATGATGGATTTTATGGTTCATCCATATGACTTAGATTTTTTTGTTTTATGCAAGCCTAATGTTAGGTTTAAAATCAACATCTTTCTTGTATTGGGAAGGGCATTCTTCAGCTTGAAATGGGTGGTGGGTTTGTTGTTCAGGCTAGATGGGAGGTAGATTACCTTATCCTATATGTTTTAGATAAAGGTAAAAATAGGTTTTGATGGGATCCTGAAACCCAAGTACAAGGAAAGAAAGATAAAGCTTCAACGCCCACAGGTAGAACCTAAAAACTACTACAGAGAAGTAGCAAAAACAGGTTTTATATGGACCTGAAACCACCAGAGATACCACTGGTCAAAACCCATATTTAACATAGATCTGGCTACACCATAGATAGAAGATTACAAAAAAAAACTAGAGAACAAGACCAGAAAACATAACCAACAAGAAGAACCAGACTATTCTTCCAGTTTTAAAATCATTTTCACAGTTTCTTTACCTTTCACAACAATATTCTGAGTGGTAGTTGCCGCCAACTTGGCTCCCTCTTGTGTAGCCTTCTTTCTTGAGCTTTGTCTCATCCTTTTGCTAGGCCCCTCCAAAGATTTGGTCTCCTCGCTAGCTCTTTTTCCAATATTGGCAACTGCAGCACAAATGTTGGACGTTACTTCCTCCATTTTCGTTCTGTTCTCCCTAATGAGTTCCCGAAGGTTATTCTCGTAATCTTTGAGCTTGACTAGGATATCTCTTATCTATTTTTCCATGTTGTTAATTTTGTTCCATGCAGATTTATAGTTATCTTACATAATTTCCACTTTCCTTTTGAGATCCTTAATCTCCTTACACATCCAATAATCAAGTTGGAGAGAAGCCTCTGCTTTGCAATTAACCCAACTCATAGGTGTGTGCATTCCATCATTCTGCCTTTTCTCTCTCCATTCCTCAGAATTCTTATTGGGACTGTTCCCACCTTCTTCAAAGTGATCCTCTCAGTCCCTTTGATACTGTTCTTTTGTTCCAGTTTGAATTTCCATGTCCATTTCTTGATTGTCATCCTGAACTGTATTTCCCCTTTCGTTTCTTGAAGCAGGGTCCTCAACATGGCCATCCTGGACAATATCTTCCTCCGACACTTTCTGATTTTCCTTAGTTTCTTCTTTACCCTTATCATATATGTTATCCATCCATCTAGATGTGTTTTTAGTGCAATTTTTATCTAATAAGCATTGAAAATGGATTTCTCTGATCATAGCTTCAACTTTGATAACATTTGTTATATGTGTTTCATGCTCTTGAACAGTAGTGATAATGCGCTTGATGGTGGAATTATATGTCACAATCATTGGCAAATGTGTAATTTTACTATATAGACATTCTTGATGTGATTTATTTGCACTTATGGATCGTAGAGGTAAAAATGCTAGTTCAAGGCCATTAAGAAGCCTAAAAGACCTAATAGGCCTAATAGTCCAAGTGAACCATATACATGTGGCTAGAATCTAGTGGGATTGGAATTGGGTTTCAAGACCTTTGAAAGGTTTTTTGAAGCTTTTCAAAGTGTTACAAGGGTCAAAAATCCTTTAGGAGGCTACTAATCAATCAAGGATCCTATTAGGCCTTTTAGGCTTAATTAGTCTAAACTGCATGCCTATAGGTAATGAAAGGATCTTGACACTAGCATGAAAGAAGTTTATGGTTCATGAGAGATAACTTTTGGGGGTTTAAAAAATAGACCAATACACATAAATGGCCACCAATAGGTGGTCAAATTGGCTTCAAAGCTTAGCTAATGGGTACTATGGACCAAATGGAGCTAAGTATTTAAAACTACTGATGTGAGAACATCCTTTGTATAAATAAGTGTGGTGTTCATGTGAGAGTCTTAAATTGTTAAGTAGAGTTAGTAGAGTTAGTTGTTTTAAGGGTTGGATGGCATAGAAGGACAGAACAGGGAGAGAGAGAGATCTCCAAGAGGAGAGAGGAGAACCTAAGATTGAAAAATTGTACAAGACTCCTCATGAGTGGTGATAGATTCCTATGATGGACAAAACTTGTAATGTTTTGATGAATACAATAAATAAAAGAGGAATTATTCTATAATTATATGTTTTTGAATAAGTATTGGATTTTTGTGAATCTTATATTATCTTTGAAAGGCCCTTGAGTCCATTGTCTTATTGATATCTTGTAAGGTTGCAAGTTGCTAGTTGACTATTGATTACATTCAAGAAGGAAAGGTTTAGACCAATTGTTTTATGGGAAAGAAACAAGAATAATTAATTTTGAAATGTTATGTTAAGGTGTTAAGGATTATACATACATCTATATGAGTAATTAAACATTACAAAGTGAATAAAACTTAGTGAAAGCAACCCTATTTCAAGATCTCTATTCACAGTTGTGACAGTCCAAAATTTCAAAGGAAGTGAAAGTTGTGAAAGAATTTGTGGAAGTAAGAATATTATTCCAATTAAGATGATCTTGTAATTAAAAAAATATGTTATATAATGATATTGCATCTAGTGGTAATGGGAACCAAATAATAAATGATTGAATACATAATCACCTTGGGGATAATACCCTATTTTCATAGTTGATGTCTTTTGTATTATCTTATGTCAAGAAATGGATAGTTTCATTTGATTCCACATTCTTGGTCACTGATTTGGTAGAATATGAGCATAGGTAAAGGTTTATTGATAAAGATAATAGCCTTTGAAACCTTAGAATGGTTGGTAATTGTTATCAAACTATTTAAATCCTGTAGGTGCATTAAAATGCATGTTTTCATTCATATATTATCTAGTGAAGGGATGCATGGATCTAATCACATGAGAGGTTGTTATATTGGTGATATATGGACACAATGTCAATGATATAATTCATAATAATGACCATGTGAGGCACATAATGTATGGAAAGTACACCATCCCTTAAAATCCCTACATAGTCAACCAAAAAGGTACATAATCCATTGCATTTTATTGTGTTTGGGTATTGGATGGATTAAAAAGGCTTATAAATATGTTAGATATATATATGGGGTGAGAATACACATATATGTTTAATTTAGGTATTTTTAAACCTTTTTAAATTTAAGAAATGGAATTATATAAGCTCTCGGGCCTGTACAGAGGAAAAGAAACATTGGATTAAGGTTTTGATGTTTTAGGGAGTTTTAACAATGGAAAAATTCTAAAAAATTATAATAATACATAATTGGATGTGAGGAAAGTTAATAAAGAATTTTAGATTTTAATCTTCCTGTATAGTATGGTTTTTAGTCCTATGGGTGTGGTTAAGGGCTAATTAGTCCTAATGGAGAGATGGGTTACAAAGGAAGTGTGCTCTAAGTGTGGAGTTAGGGTGTGAAACTTGACAAACACATGGAAGTAGATAGAGGGTGGATATAAATGTGATTACATATTGAAAATAGTTTTTATTTTTACCAAAAAATAGGAAATGCACAAAAAAAGGCTATAAGCCTATGATTGTCTGTATGAGCCTTATATGTGGAATTAAAGGTTAAAGTGTGTTTGAGTAGTTGGAAGAGGTTAAGGAAAATGTGATAGGGTAAACTAAGAAAAAACAAGACAAACTAGTGATCCATTTAGACCTATACCAAGATTTGGTGTTTGAGACCTAAGAGAATGGAATAGCAAGAAGCTAATGAAAGCAAAAGAGGAAGCTTGGGAATGGAATGAATGGTGTGAGTTTGGAAATGAATGTAAGTATCATGAGAAGAGGTAAATGCTATAAATAAGTTATTATAATATATGAATAAAATATATATATTTAAGGAGGATATTAAACCCAATAACATAGAGAAGCATAGGCTTGGAGATGAAACCTTGAAGACAAAACATAACATTGAATGAGATCTTTGGCAAGACCAAAACTAAGAAGGATAATGTGGAGACTTAAAGCCCTTACCTCTACATCACATAACCTTGGAGATTTAAATATTATACCTTGGTATATATAATATAATACTTTTCTAATAGGCTCTCAAGGATTTAATAAGACTCCTTATGGAAAACAAACAATCTACAGTCATGCACTTAATAACCATCACCTACATCATTATTTATACATAGTCACCATGAATTTTATTGAGGAGTTATGGAAATACATGGGTTGCATTAGGGTAAATTAAAACCAATGAATGGTGGAATAATTTAAAGGATTTTAATGACACATTTCAAAGCACAATCACCTTGTTCTATCTAAAACCAAGGCAAAAGGGAAAGAAGCTCAGTTTTGAAACATGACCAAGTAGGTAACATGCCACTAATTTTTGGAAAAATGGGCCTACATGAAAAAATATTCATGATCTTATCATGAAATTTGGTTAAGAGAATAATTATGAACTACTATACCTATCCAACATATTGTTGAGGTTTTTATACAAGGGTAACTATTTATTATTTTAGCACAACCAACCCCATGTTTAATCATGGTTAATATTGAATCCTACCTTCGAGGAATTAATCATTTAAAAGAATTAAATTTGGTAATAATGGTATCCATGACCCATAAAAACATCCCATTACATAATAAATGTCCTAAATTTTTTAAAATGCTCGGTGTTCTTAGTCAGATCTCTTACATTTAGTTGGTAGCCATTGGAGACCAAATGAAGCTTTTATTAGTTTTGAGTGATAATGAAAAGTTTAAGCCTTGGATAGGTATTAAAAAGGAATAATAATATTTTTTAAATATAATTAACCCTATGTATTTGATCAAATTCAAGTTTTCAAGAAATTTTTTGAAGAAAGATAAGTTTAGGCATGTAGGAAGCAAACATGCAGTTCAAGGTAATGTTTGGTAAAAAATAAGGTCCACAAGCGAAAATAAGCATCCAAAAGCCTTGAAAATTGGTATGATTTTTCCTCATGACCTAATATACATATAAATAATATTTTTAATTTCATTTTTAAAGTTTAAGTTCCAACTATTCATACATAGTGCCCTTCATGTCTCATGATAGTCATCATTGGTATAGACATGTTTCTTGGAGTTTAAGGTATAAATATGGGTTAGAAACTTATGAAAGTGTTTTAATAGAATAATAAGATGTTTATAATCCTATGAAACATATTTTTAAAGTGTTCACTCTTCAAACTCCAGGAAAACCCCAAAAGCAATCTTGAAACCCCATAGGTAGTCTCAAAGGCATAAAGAGCAAAGTTGGATTTTTGATCATTTAAAGGGGAGAATACAAGTTGAATAAAGTAAATAACATGTAAACATGGGTTTTTTACCTAATATAATGATACAAGGGTTAAATAACTCTAATATATTTTCACCTTCCTATAGATGCTCTTTTTTAGAGAATACTTCAAAAGGTCAAAGGTGAGTTTTCATAATTTTAAATGTTATAGCATGGTACAAGGCCTAGATCACCTTTATTATGCTTGAAATTCCTTGATAAAGTAGGTATTATCTTTTGGAAGGTTAAAATTATGATTTTTACCTATTTAGAGTCAATTAGGTGTGGAAGCCTAAAATCAAAATTTGGAAATTTATGTCTAAATCTCTTTAGAACTGAATAAGGGAATTGATTTCATGTGTGGTTAACATTTACATATATCTATTATGATTATATATAATATTCACATGATATTATAGACCAAGGTTCTATAATAAACTCATTAAAGATCAGATTTAAAATAATGTATTGAATTAAATCTTCACATGATAGTCTAAACCAATCTAAGATAATAATCTTTTATTACAGACCTATAAGGTGTTAAATTATGAAATATATTTACAAAGTCCTAGGAAAGGAATATAGAATTAGGATTGGGTGTAAATATCATCAGAGAAAGTAAATAGAGTAAGTGATTATCATCAATCTATCCATAATAAATTACATGTTCAAAATAAGATTCTAGCTTGATTCCACCTTATAAGGCTTATCCCACTAAGAACTCAGAGTTCTGAATCTACAAGAAACTATAGATGACCATGAGCATACATACATAATTTAAATGCGATAATTGATATTAATTATTTCTTTTAAGTGTTTATTTACCTTAATCCCACTCCATACATAAGACTTATAAATAAGATAAGTGATTGGGTGTCTAAAAACTACCAATCTAATATTGATTCAATCACTAGTATAGGATTTAATTAATGAAAATATAGGTTCAACACCCCTTAATTCTTATATAAACAAAGCTTATTAAGGAAAAAAATGTTAATATTTCCAACTATAGAATTTGTCATACCAATCTGATTTCAAACATTATCCTAACAAGCTATTCTCAATCTATTAACATTTGTAATCTTTAAGAATAATTCAAAACTGATAATTAATATACCATTATTTCATACATTTTATTAAATATTCATTTATAAAATAATAATACCATGTATTAATTCCATATATAGGCATATAATGTCAATAATACATGCATTTCCATATAGGCGTACGAAAAATGATATCATGTCTAACAATATAGTATCTAATGTTGGGTGAATAAATCATATTTTCATGTAAAATGCCAAAAATACATACATTTCCATATAGGCATTCAAAATTTAAATAATCTACAACATCCTAATAATCAAATAGTCTCCCTCTCTTTACCTTCCTCGAAGAAGACTCTCCCTAGGATGCCCTCCTTGTAGATGGAGATATCTTGAATGCCTTGGATTTATCAAATATTTTACTTTAGGTAACATGATCATAGATTACTTACAAACAAACCTATTCAAATACAAGAATTATTATAAAATTAATAAGTATACAAGAAACCAAGTTAAGAAACTAATTTTTAACTATAATAAAAAAATCATTTAAACATGCACTTAATGCAATCTCATGGTCCTTATCAATTTATTTTTGATGCTCGATTGGGTTAGTGCCAAGTTCAGTTGAATGAATAGGCATGTAAAATGATGACAAAACATGAGGAGTGACCATAGTAGTCATCTGAATAAAACTATCAAATGTCATATGATAGCCCTGCATACACAATACATTTGTGCATATAAGTTCTATTTTCCCAAGTATATAGTAAAATTATTAGAACAAAAGTATTAAATTAAAATTCAAAATTACAAGTGAATATAAATACCTTAGTGAATTCCTATGAAAATGGCATTGCATAATTAATGATTGTGTCTATCTCAACTCACCATGATTGAGGAGTGTCCATCCTAGTCATTACCTAAACAAGTAACCTAATAATTAATAAATTGAATAATTCATTGATTAAACAAATTTATAATAAACTTAGTATTATATAAGATATGAAAATATATAATGAGGTCACATGAAGCATGAATGTGACAAGTGGATATTTGCAATGTGACTTGTAACATCACACTGAAGGCAATAAATGTCAGTTTCATGAGGGAGAATGACAAGATAAAAAGGGAGGATTTATGAGTGAGTTTTGTGAAATTGAGTCATTAAATGCAAGTTAGGTGTTGAAACATTGTTGATACACCTATATACACTGGTGTGGATGCATATATAGATTTAATGAGTTATATTTCAAATTTTAACTTGATTAAGGTCATTAGGCCTAATTGTCTTAAGGTAGTGACTCGGTATAGTTGACGATAGTCCTATGAGCTATGGTGTCTAAGTTGATTTGTTTTGAAAATTTTATCATGTTAACACTTGTATAATTTGATTACATACATTCATTACTTTTGAGTCCAATTGAGTATTTGTGTGATAAAAAATCTCTTAGAAATGATCATTATGATAAGACATGTATAGGTATTTGTTAAGAAGTTTGTAATCTGAGTTTTAATTAGGTTAATACCTAAAGTGACAAGTTTATTTTATGGGGGACATCTATATAAGCCTTTTAATATTTTATATAACCTTATAAAATAGGTCTCATCAAAATCTAAAGATACATACATAAAATAGAACTAAATATTGTAGAGATAAGAGTGAGTGGACAGTGTTGTTTACAAGTTCATGATTTTAGTTACCCTATAGGTGACATTAGGTTGAATATCTATCCTTAGATTTCCATTAATTTTTTCAAGGGATTATCTATATGTATATAGTTAAAGTAGGTTGAGGTAAACAAAGGGTGCTATAGTCTTGTTGACACTTGATATTCATTTTAGGGGGACTTTCTTGATGACAGGTGTTATATTCTTATACAGTCAACATGTCACTTGAGTGATGAAAGTCCATGGATATAGATAGGCCCTCTACCATAGCTATATATAGTAGGTTTTTTTCCCCCTAAGTAGGTTGTGGTAATAAACTACTTGACCCCATCTATCTATATGGGGTTGAGTTCCCCTATTTGTATATGGTTGTAAGGTCTATGCCATATACATACATGCTATAGTTTATAGTCGATGTTATCCCAAAAAACCAAAGGGATGTAATGGCCTAATCTATATAGCTTTACTAATAGAGAGAGGCATATTATATCTTATCAAATTATATTAAATGACTATCCCTAATTGGGATTGATCACCTATCAATCCAAGCCAACTATTTTTAATTGAGAGCCTATCAAACATAAGAATAAATAACATTAAAAAAGTCAGATCAAGTGAATTCCAATTAAATATAAATATTATGAATATTATGGAAGTGAGATAGATAGGGGGATAGATCAACCCAATATTCCCCATCAAGATTAAGGGTCTATCTTCAAGTGGGATTGACTCGCCTCTCTATATAAACAAATATTTAGAGTCTGATTAGAAATTAGAATTGACTAGGTACAATGGGATCAAGAGGCTATGCCATCTAAATTTATAACTACATAGATAGAGGTGAATTTTTTGTGCTCAATTGGAATTTATGGGAATTGAATTGATAGCTATGACCATTTTGGATATTGATCATAGAGATTGAACTACTATATGTGATTAAGATAATAAAGAATCAAGTGGCTAGTTATGAGGATAGTATTTAAAAGAAAGTAGTGATGTGCATATTGATGAAGACATGCTATTCTTGGTTGGGTAGAGGGTCAGGTGGAGGATTGGGTAGAGGATTAGTTGGAGGGTTAGGTGAATCATGCCAATGTGTTGGATAAAAATTATAAATTAAACTATGCAAAAACTTCAAAAAAACACATTTAATTCACAAAGCTTACCTCTTCTTCATGGCAGCATCATCAATCTTGTGAATGTATGAGAAAAAACAATGATTTATATGTTGAGGGAGAAAAACCAAGGATTTCCATGATGAAGGAGTAAAATGTGAGTCGGAGGAAAAAATGTGAACACCAAGGAGAAAAAATTGAGAAGACATGAAATGATAAACTTTGGTTTTTTTTTATTTAAATTATTATTATGTTTAAGGAATGCATATGCATTCCTTTTAATTATATAATGTCTATGCATTCCTATTGGTAAAGGAATGAATATGTTTTACTTATACCAAAAATGCATGTGCATTATGGCTTAGGTTTTTAGAGCCATAACGTGTATGTGTTATGTCAATAACACATATGCATTATGTAATAATGCATATTCATAACTAGAAATGTCCATGGAATTGTCCACCAAGTTTATACAAATCACAATGCTATATTAGTAATGTCATCTAAGGTCCATGGGAGAAACATTTATAATAATAATTTTTATGTTACATTTGATCTTGAACATGAGACTATTATCATTTAAAGAGAGGAAACATATTCAAATAAAGAATAAAAATTAGAAATTGTTCCTTCAATTAGTAATAAAGAAATGATATTATAATGTTATGTAATACCAAAGAAATTCTCTCTATATAAAGACAAAAAATAAATTGATTATTATGACATCAATATGTAAGTTTGGTATTAATTTAAATATGAAGATGATCAAATTAATAATATAAGCCAAGAGCTCCATGTTCTAAACATTAATGCAATAAAGAAATAAATAGATGATTACATATATGGTGTAGGATTTATATATGAACATACCATTGATTTGATCCTTAATTATCTAGAACATAATAAATTTAGATATATTCTTCATGCTTTATTGATTTCTCATCATTTATATTATTATATCTTGACATACACATCTACATATTACTCTTACATTGATCACTCTTCTATCCCCTCCCTTTTCTACGACTATTATGTTTCTTTAATTTGGCCCTTTGAATTTTTTTATTTGTTTATCATAATTTTGAGCTACATGACATGCATCCTATGATGATGAATCATATAAAATATTCTAATTATAATGCACATTCTTTGTGGCATACTACTTTCTCCCCTCTACACAATGACTATTTATGCTGCCATTGTTAGGGCTTACATTAAGATTACATGATCACATACATTTATGAATACATATCATGCCATGAGAACATATATTGATTCTTTATAGTTTAAGGAATGCATCCTCATATATCTATATACTCCATTGAGCTAAGATGTTGTGATTCACATATATATTGGGAGAATTTCACTTGCCCTCATTTCCTCTAGATTACTAGGGTACTACACTTAGTGTACATTGTGCCTTAAAATATGTTATAAATTGTTTAGGTTCTTTCCATTATTTTATTTTTATTGATATTCCATTTTTACTAACTTTATTATCTCAATCTATGATAAAATATTCAAAATACATAAAAAATTTAAAATTTTAAGAAAACTAAAAAAATCAAGACCTAAGCATAACATATTTTGCAAGTTATCACATTGATTCATGTTATTTATCACATGTTAAGTAGATTAAACATAAATTGTCATACACACATTTATTTAATGTTAAATATGTGTGAGATTTAGGAGATATAAGTTATACATGATACATGGATGTACAAATGTGTAAATTTTTTATAGTCAAGGACCATGTAAATGGTGGGTGCATCTCATTCTAAAGCTCACATTGTTATATTTTATATTTTTGTATAACATTTACATTTATTTGTTGATTTAGATTTATTATCTACATATGTCTTGATTTTTTAAATATTTTATACAATGCTACATTTCATGGATATGTTACTTTTATAACCTCTGGCATTGACATTGATTGATGGTGTAGAGTAGATTGACTTATTATTTTCTTAATTATTGGTATTTAATTTCATATAGGCTAATAGTTGATTGTGATTCATATCTATATTTCATTATTATGTGTAATTTATTATTGAGTGTATCATTCTAGGAATAATTTTTTGTGTGCCTATTATGTTATTATGCAACATTTCTTGATTAAGTCTATAATTATGACTCTATATTTATGTGGTTAATTCATTGTGTGATTTTTTCTACTCATAATATATAATATTTTTTTATATCATTATGTGGCTTTTATTAATCATTTTATGTTTATCTTTCCACTAGTGTGATTTATTTAAAAATTATATCATTGATTTATCATGTGTGTGGACCTTTCCTTGTATAGTATTACACATTAATTTATTATATGATGTGTTCCTCTTATTCTACATGATGTTGAGGATATTACATGTGTTTTTATTATACATATCATGGACATGAAAATGTATGATTATGTGTGGATACATCTATATTTTTATACTAAGTGCATGGTTACATGATACATATCATAAACCTTTATACTTATGTGAAGTACCATAATCTTTATCATGAAAATTTATGCATGGGATACTATTAAATACTTATATATGTGATGACTAATAATGCATGCCACACACACACACACATGTACACACACACACACATACACACACACACACACACACACACACACACACACACACACACACACACACACACACACACACACACACACACACACACACACACACACACACACACACACACACACACACACACACACACACACACACACACAGATATGTATGTATGTATGTATGTATGTATGTATGTATGTATGTTGTGTGTGTGTGTGTGTGTGTGTGTGTGTGTGTGTGTGTGTGTGTGTGTGTGTGTGTGTGTGTGTGTGTGTGTGTGTGTGTGTGTGTGTGTGTGTGTGTAATATTATGACCACATATATATACATACATATATACACACACACACAAAGATATGTGTGTGTGTGTGTGTGTGTGTGTGTGTGTGTGTGTGGTCATAATATTATTATATCATCAAATCATATATGAAAAATGTATTATAAGTCATAACATTTTCAATTTAAGATATATATATATATATATATATATATAGATATCTTAAATTGAAAATGTTATGACTTATAATACATTTTTAATATTATGACAACATATTATATATATGTTGGCACATGATTTAAATGTTTAATTTTTTCTATATATAATGGTGAGTTTAAATCTTTTCTTTTGAGATGAGTAATTAAAATAGGATACATTTCTCACCTCAAAAGTGGGAAATAAGAGAAATTTAAATAGATATTAAAGCTTCCATACATATATTATTTTAGTTTTGGGATAGATATCATGATTCAAAGGGTTTAGATTGGGTTAGTTTACTACTTTGGTTAAAACTATGGGATAAATGTTTACAGATTAAGATATTTGATATCATATATAATGCGTATGTGGAAATTTTAGAGGTAATTAAGTATTAGTTAATTAGATTTATTAGAATTTATGGAGAAATGATGTATATATTTATGCCATTATATATCATATTTGGATAATTTATCTGAATATGGGGCACACATGTTTTTCATGCATGTACTTTTCTATATATAATGGTGAGTTTAAATCTTTTCTTTTGAGATGAGTAATTAACAAGATACATTTCGCACCTCAAAAGGGGGGAATAAGAGAAATTTAAATAGAGATTAAAGCTTCCATACCTATATTATTTTATTTTGGGGATAGATATCATGATTTAGAGGGTTTAGATTGGGTTAGTTTACTACTTTGGTTAAAACTATGGGATAAATGTTTACATATTGAGAGATTTGATATCATATATAATGCATATGTAGAAATTTTAGATGTAATTAAGTATTAATTTTTAACATTTATTAGAATTTGGAGATAAATGACATATATATTTATGTCATTATATATCATATTTGGATAATTGATCTAAATATGGGGCACATATGTTTTAATTGTATGTACTTTTTAATTTTAAGTTGGTAATAAAAGTAATGAATGTATAATTATGAATATAAAATATGTTTGTAATGGATTATTATATATTTTTAGATATACATACAATCCTAGTATGGGTATCCACATTTTCATATTGAGTTTCAAGATGAGTTAAATGATTAGTGTGGTTTAGGTTTTATGTCTCTTAGTGATAACACTACTACTTCATGATGATTTGGTAATTTATCTTTCCCAACCCATATTTTTAATAGTGTCACTTGCTTATGGGATTTATCACCTAAATTAAATTATCCATTGGGTCATAATCACCCAAATATTTAAGGCTCTTTAAGGTAGCATGGTTTAGTAAAAGGCTGGTGACTGCATTCAAGGTAGCATGGTTTGCCTAATTACATGTGTATTCTTTCCTTGTTGTTCAAATTTCAAATGTTACATTATCCTATTTTACTTCATATTTTATAAAGTATATTTACATTAAGTTTTTCATGTTTATCAGATGTTTACATGGAAAAATATAAAAACTTGGATCATTCTCCCAAAGATAAAGTATGGATACACACTAAGGTATATTATCCATTTATCCTTTTACTCTAGCATTTTGAATACTAGAATAAAAAGGGGGAATTTATAGAAACATAAATTTGGTATTATACACTTGAAATTTTCAATAATTACCAATATTTACCTTACATTACATTTTCATACACATATGACTCTTTCACCCCCTTCTCTCATATCCATTTACCTTCTATAGGACTATACTTTTTGCTTTACTATCGATCACCTAGAAAAATTTCCTAGTATATGACTAATATTATGATTATCCTAATTATAAAATTTACTAATGAAAAATTAAATGTTTTATACATTTTTGATGCCTTAGATCATACTCAAATGGATCCATATTTTTGAATCCTTCCAACCATATTGGATATATTTATATACCTTGAAACATTCGATTTAAAATTTTAAATCATTCTTATGGGTCAGCCCATACATTTTTCATGTTAGTGGCATGAGAAGTTAACCAAAGAGTAATTTATTTATACATAATAAGTCTAACCCTATTCCTATTTGGAAATTATCTAGTAGGAACTTATCTTAGCACCTATCTTCACTTGCATATTGAGAGGAACAAACCTAAATATTACAAATCAAAAATCCCTCAAAAGAGTTACCCTAAAAAAGCCTAAATCAACCAACCCAAGTCAAGTTCCAAGTTTTTAACTATTAAAATCTATATTATAAGTTGTATCCATATTAAAGGAGCATAATTTCACATATACACCTAACCAATGGAAGTACACATAGTTTTAACCCTATTAAAACTATTATAAATGTAAGAAACACTTAGACACTTAGAAAAGGTTTCTTGGGGTTAACTCAACCAATATTTTCCATTCCATTTTTCATGTATACCTAGTGTAAAAAGTGTAGCTATGGTTTCAAAGTTAAAGAGATATATTTATGGACTTACATAAAGTAGATAACTTATGATATTGTATTAATAATAGTTTCCAAGTTGGTATGACTATTTTTTATGAAATTTTCATACACAAGTTAAAATGAAAATTCCATTAGTCATCATATTCCTAAAATTAAATTAGACATCCAACTACTACAAATATTCATCTAAGTTGGTCTAAATAATCATATTTTAGAGTTAAATAACCCAGGATCAATTTTCATTCTATTTTTCCACCTCCTCACAATCTCAAACCTTAAAAAATAGTAAAAAGCTAAGTACCCTATCCATCTTAGTTATTTCCACAAAATAGTAAAGTGTAAATAAATATCTCTTTTTACATTCATATTTACTTAATTTAGACATATATTAGACAATCTGAATATTCAAAAATTATATCTTGTTTAGATACATTTATCCACAAAAAAATAAAACAAAAACATAGAAGTAAATTCATGAATAAATTACACTACTCTAAAAACCTTGTAGAAAAAATGATCCTTATACATCAGTGTATACTTATAATAAATAATAACACAATTCATTTCTAAGATTAAAATTTTATTTCTTAAGCTACCAATTATTTCTACATAATAACGATATATTTATTTTCAAATATATTTTAATACTATATTTAAAATTTATTCTACCTCATGAAATAATTACAAATGAAAATATATTATACCCTTCAAATTTTTTGCTGCTAATGGGGTTGGAAAATTTAGATCATTTTCATTTGTATCATGACTAATCTCCATGTCCAAACTATATCTTTGAATTTTATATACATTTCCACAAATTTCATTCTCCTTTTCAATTATAATAGTTTATGTTTTCATATTCAGAGTATTATCCTTAACTTTGTATATTTTGTTTTCATAGCCCAAATATCCATATGTAAAAATTTAAGCATAATTATTATGTTAGTTATTTATGTTTTATCTTACTTTGGATTTAGTGATCTATCAAATACAAAATATTTATGCTAAATATTATAACAAATGTATAAATTATGTAAATATGCATATAAATAACAGAGTATTATTTATTTATTATAACTAATATTTATGGAAGTGACTATAATACAAGATAATTAGATTGTTTATTTTTTTTCTATTTTTTTATTAGGTGCATTCATTAAATGAGATATGTAATGATTCTTTATTGATTCAAATTAGGAAAAAAAATATGAAAATCGATAGGATAAGTTTGGGACTAATTGGATGCCTATGGAAACTAGATGCATTGGTTCTCTATAAAATTCATCTAGGAGACCTGGGATGATTTGTGATAGTTTGGATCTTTAAGCCTATGTTTTCAAGTGGATCATGTGTATTCATATACCTTAAAAATTGTGTTAATAACTCTATTTTCATTATTTTTTTATTGAACCCCTAACTTCAAATTTTGAGAGAATTTGACCTAGAAATAATGGGTTATAATGAATGGGTTGAGATAACATAAATAACCTTCCACTGAGTGTCTAAACACTACCTATGTTTTAATAATACAAAGAGGGCTCAAACTACATGTCGTTCTCCCACTTATCTAAGTCTATCTAATTGGTGTAATACTAATATTTTATACAATGATGTGTATATATTTAGACACTTAAAAGCTATGATTTTGAATTTTCAATGGTATTTATACTTTGATCAAGGATTAATCCTTTGAGGGGTTTGACATTTACAAGATTTATCATAGTTCTTCTCAATATGAAAATGAATAATATATGTTTTATGAAAATAGGCTTAGGCCTGATATGATTATATAGCTAACTCTTTAGGTAATTAACCTTAGAAACAATATAAAATATATATGGGCTGACCCAAAGGATGGATTTAAATTGGGTAAAACATTTGTTATAGGGCACATCAATGAGTCTAGCCAAGGTAGATGAATCATGATAAGCTCATAAAAT
Source organism: Torreya grandis (assembly GCA_037957365.1). Classification (NCBI taxonomy): domain Eukaryota; kingdom Viridiplantae; phylum Streptophyta; class Pinopsida; order Cupressales; family Taxaceae; genus Torreya; species Torreya grandis. The sequence continues at coordinate 49,920 of JARHVA010005990.1, forward strand.
GTCTTATTATATCCAATTAATTAACTCATTATTATCATAAAATTCTTTCTCTTAAGTGGATTTCAACGTGAAAATGGAACTCATTACTAAATCAAAGTATAAAATTAGTAGTTTACCTTAGTTATTATCTGTAATTTACTATTATGTGTTAAACTGCTTTGTCCTAAAATTTACATGGGAAAGACACCAATTTTGTATGTATAGGTAATAACAATGTACTACATTCAAAGATTATGTTTTTTATATTAAAAATATCTTGATGACCATCTCTAAAGATCACTTTACCATCTAATAAGATAACCAATCTAGCTCTGAAGATGCCCAATCTAGCTCCAATGATGACTAGTTTAGGTTAGAAGATGTTTAACCTAGCATTGAAGATGCGTAGGCTAGTTTTAGAAAATTCAAGAAATATTGGCAAAGAACACCTAAGGATTTAACATTAATAAAGTACATACATGATTGAAAATAAGTATTTTATTAGATTTGTAGAATAGTTATAACATATATATATATATATATATATATATATATATATACAGACTTTCAAAAAATAGTAGTATCTATTTTTAGCTATGGTATTTATAGAAGTTTTCCTATGAGAAATTTTAAGTACTATATTTTGATTAGTTGGTTGACTAATACTTGATGGCTATAACTGATAAGGAAGTTTCAAACAACAAAAAATTTATAATCATGCAAGGAATTGAATCCAATGTTTTCCACTAGTTTTGCTTTAAACATGGAAAGGATGTTGTTATGTTATTGTTTGGAATAAGATGGTATTTTAGTTATAATATGATCTTGTTAATTTTTTTCTCTATCTTAAGACATATCTTGTAATATGTGGTGATATATAAACATGTCATGTTCATGATAGAGGAGGGATGACTAGAGTATTAATAACTTGATTGTTTGAGTATTAATAACTTCATCATTGTAAGTATTTTTCAAAAGTAATGAGTTTTTTTATCGAGGTTAAAGGTGGATATTTTTTAAACTAGGGACCCTAGTCCCTATAAAGGGAATAACAAAAAATGAGATAAAAAGTACTAAATAAGTCCCCAAGATAAAATAAAATAAAATAGTCACAATGACAACTAAAAAACTACCAAAATGTAGCCCAAAAATAGCTTAAGCAACACCAAAGATAAAAATTAAGTAGAAAAGAACAAAAAGTCTTCTATATGAGGTTTCACAAATTTAAAAGTTTTATAATCCTATCTAAGGGAGATTAAAGGCCCGCTCAAATGAATAAGTAGGATTTATTTTTGTATTTATATGGTTATTTCATATTTTTTATGTGTTTTAAAGTTATCATCCATTATCTTATGTAAAGTGTTGTGATCTATGTTTTGACCTACATGATTGTGTGTTAATATGTGTGTTTTAATAAAGCTTACTTCTAGTGTTTTTCCTTCCAAAAAAATTTCATTTCAAAGAATTTCCTTTTTTAGCTAATAGATTAATTTCTTATTTTCATTTCATAAAATTTATATTACTAAAAATATAATTAAGAGTGGGTTTTAATTTCATGAAATTCTCATTCTAGGAAGAGTGTTTCCCTTCCAAGTACTTTAAATTTAGTGTGTTATATTTCAAAAAATATATATTATATTTCTATTCAATCAAGTAGATTATAAGTTATAAGTAGATGATCAACATAACACCCTAACTATATAATTTTTAGTAATCATCTAGAATACCTTACTATTGGTTATTATTGGAAACCACCTAGATTGACATGACATTTATCTAAACTAATAGGACACAAATATCCTCAGCAGTTTTGGCACTACTATTTCTTTTATTTTTCTAGGTGTTAGTGTGGTATAAATTATTAAATGATAGTTTATTAATAAAAACCTCCCATAAATCAAATAAATTAATGAATAAACAAATAAATTCAAAGGGAATATATATTCTTAAGAACCCTCAACAAAGAATAAGTACTTGTAGGTCACAATAATAAAATGTTTTAGAATATATTATAGGAAAATAAATTTATATTATTGAGGAGGGACAAATATTAGCCTCACCAAAACATTTTGAATATTCCCCAGAGGTAGGTACATCCTTCCAAAAGAAGTAATATATGTTGAAAAATATCGTAAACCAATGTGTTGAATCTCGATCAAGTATCCTTATATACACTTATGATGATTAACCACTTCCTAAAAGAACCCTTTAAAACATATATTAGGAAGAAACATGAGAAAACATTTAAAACATAGTAAATCCACAAAATAGTGCTGAAGCATGTAGATCTCACCACTTATGAGAACCTTTACCTATCTTATTATCCTAAATGTAGATTAAAATTATCTAATGAAAAAAAAAAATCCTCATAGATATTCCATAATTTAAGGGGAATTCAAACATAATATCCTAAAAAATATTATTTGAATTCAAAGCTTTATGTCAGACTTATGACTGTAAGTCTAACAATCAGAAGTTAAAGTTGTTTCCTTCAACACTCAAGGATTCAACTATGAGTTGGTTAATGGGATGACAACTAGAATCCATCCACACATGGGATGAAATGGAAAATTTATTCTTATAAAAATATCAGTATTATTATAGGATATGAGATAAAATAATAATAATTCTTTCATATGAAACAAAATGATGATGAAAACATAAAAGATTATCTTGACCATTTTATGTTTGTCCGTAGAAGATGTGGATATGAATTATATGAGGAACTAAAAAAATAGTTTTATTGAAAGTGTTTAATTATTATTGTGAATTATTAAAACCAATGGGAAGAGGATACATAAATAAACTTGGTCTTAATGACATTACTAAATTATGCAGGAACTACTCAAGAACAAGGGCTAGTATTAGGAAGCTAAAAATAGGAAAATGAAGCAATGGTGTAAGAAAATTCATGGAGGAGTTTTCAAATATTAAAATATACATTTTGGTTCAATTAAATACTATATTTGATTGATTTAAAATAAAATATAATTCCACCACTAAACTTATAGCTATGTATTATCATAAATGTAGGTTGAAACATTCCCTCTAAGACTACCCTCTTGATCAGATAGATATGTGTTGTATTTGTGATGTAAATACGCATGGAATAAATAATTTAATCATCATTCATGTCCTTAAAATAAATGGAAATAGATTACCCAACTAATATAAGAGCTCAATTATATAAAAATACACATGAATAATTTCTCTTATAATCAAAACATAAATCACTTTGTTCCTAGATCTCATTTTAATCCATGGATGATGTCATGGTATAGTCCAAAACCTCCAGAAACATGGGGACCATTATAATGGTATCCCTAAGAATGGACATCACCATATCCATGGGTAATAAAATAAAATAAATAACCTTCTATTAATAAAAAAAATCAATAATTGGTATCACAATAAACATTAAATTAATAGAAGGGACTTCCACCCTATTATGGGTTAATACCTACTCCTTATTATAGATCAAATTTTCACCCTTTGGAAGATGTTTCTTTAGGCCCTATCCAACTTGATTAAAACTATGGGAATAACCCCAAGCTATTAGTATGTTATAATGGGGTCAGACCTCTAGTAGTTTTAATGAGGATATCTCCTCTGATGCATCCTTTTAACTCATTCCTAGTACTAAAACCTATTAATGACCAAGGAAGAGAGAGAGAGAGAGAGAGAGAGAGAGAGAGAGAGAGAGAGAGAGAGAGAGGAGAGAGAGAGAGAGGAGAGAGAGAGAGAGAGAGAGAGAGGAGAGAGAGGAGAGAGAGAGAGAGAGAGAGAGAGAGAGAGAAACATGAAAGGGAAACCTAAGATAATAATGTTGATGTACCTAAATTATGGTTTGATCCACCCTTCTTGACTATATGAACACTAATGAAATAAGCAAAAGACTAGATCTATGATCCCAAATATATGTCATATATTAGTGTATCATGAATAGGTTCACCAAATGATCTAAGCTAAGGGAAATGAAGGAGAGGTCTAAAGTAAGACACTAACCAATCACAGTATCCATATGAAGGCTTCAATCAAGCGATGTAAAACACTAAATATGACCTACATAACCAGATGAACTAATAAATAGGTGAGATCATAATCTAATGAGGGAAAAACCTCTACCACATATGCAAATCTAACATGTACACACTATACCAAAATAATGAAATATAAATCATAGTATTCTATTCATTCTAAGAGGTTACAAGCTCCATCTTGGTAGATTTTGGTCATGCCTAAGAGAGGGGGTATAGAAAATATATAGATAATCCATTTTTGGGCTCAAAAGCCTCTATATATAGAAGAGAAAGAGAGAGAGGAACACTACATTGGAGAATGGATAAAGGTTCCTTAAGATTAAAAAGTGAGGTGGTAGTATTTGATTAATTTTTGTTTGCATGCCTTAATCAATAAATAGATCTCTTATTATCCTACTAGTCCTGAAGCTCCTCCCATTGGTTGAGAGTGTCTCACTAGAGACAAGGATTTGTTACATGATGACTAAGTCCTTTTTAGTGTAATTAAATTCACCTAACTAACTCTACAAGTATAGTGTCACCATCTTAGGACCATAAGTCCACTTGACCTATTTGTGATGATCAAATTATTGAATCATAAAACTAAAAATCATGTCATGCCTTGAGCGATAAAATACCTAACTTTTTTATGATGGACACCCTTGCATTTATCACATATTTATTTCATTTCCATGTTTGGATCATAGGCCCCACCTATAGATGGTAAACCAATCTAAGTTCATTGGTTTTCCCCATAGTCCTTATATTAAAATAGACCCATAGACCATATAACACCTTCTAGACTCCATCAGGTCTAAAAGACCCACTTTATCTCTATAGGAACTAATAATTCATTGAAACTAGGTCCTTCTTTTGAAAATTAGGCATAGTAACAAGAAATAACCCTGTAAACCATAAAAAGTTAAAGCAAAGGTCCACATTAAACTCTAATGGTAGTCCTTTTATATTCATCATACTTGACTATATCAGTTAAACCACTCCATGGCCTTTGAACAAGATTTAATGGCATCAATAAGACCCTATAAAACCTCATTTTTCATGGTCAAAAGTGGAATCTCAACCTTTGTTGAAAACCTTAGGCTTACCTTTACTCGAATTGGTTGTCAAAATATGACTCGACTCATTGACACATTAACTCATCTCACTCTATCGATTTCAATCTACATGAATACCTAAGAACCATCAATCCTCTACCATTTGAATGAATTGTTAACACTTATCATGCACATATTAAGCCTTGATATTTATTGACCCTTTGACCTCTACTCATTGTTAGATTTGGATTTTCAATCAAATGCTAACCATTGATCTACTAGGACCCAATGTTTGCAAGCTAATGGCTAGTTCATGATCTTATAATTGACATCCTTGCTCCCATCAAATGATTTTCATGTGACCATAATTTATGGTTGCATGACTATCAAATTTACACTCAATAAGATCTATCATTTCTCTATCTAAAAATTGAGGTTTGTGTGATCATCATTTGACACCCTCATGAATGTATTTGAGGTCCTACAAACTGTCAAATTTAGGCTCATATGGATTTCTATATTGACTTTAATTTGACATTAGTGTGAATGTCTTATGATTTTTGACTAACCTTTTAGCCTTATATCCTGAAGTGAAATAATCATGGAGGCACCAAACTTTTAGGAGATGCCCTTCTAGTCAAAAGGAATAAACCCATTTAATCTACTAGTCTTAGGATTTTTATAAGTGAAGATATTAAATACATAAGCTATCTAGTCCATATCTATTCTTACATGATGTCTTAGAAATGGTCAAGCTCATTTGGCTAAGTGTGGGATACTTAGTGAAATCTAATTGAGGAGCCAACTTTATACATGCATAACTCTATTTTGACTTTAAAAGAAGACCTAAAACTTAGCACATAGCAATTAATGACAAATATAAACAAACTCATCTGACCAATTTCACCTAAAACTACTAAAAATGTGAGATATGACCTTATCAAGATGCTCACTTGGCTCTATTTGAAGTTCTTTGAAAAAAATAGAATTTGGTAGAGAGGCTAACTTTGGATCTCCATAAATTTTGATGTGATTTGGCAAAGGACCTAAAAGTTGGCTCATATAAACTTGGCACAAAATTTAAAAAACCCATATGACCAATACTTCTTGACTCGTCCACACATGGAAATCATGATTTCATAAAGTGACTACTCATAAATTCTACCACTAGACCCAAGATGCATATATGAACATAATGAAGAACTAGATGGATCCCTTACATTTCCACACTTGTTCTAAGCACTCTTAATATCTCATAGGGTCTCTAAAATATGGTCCTTGATTCAAATGTTTGAAACACATGAGAACCTATTTGGTCTCTTCCAATTTTCAATCTTGGACTCCCTTTTTAAGTCTTTGATCTACTACTTCATCAAATCACGCACGAGCTTCTTATGTGGACCAAAAATTGGAAAACATCTTTGGAGACTCATAGGGGTGCATACTTCTATATGCAAAATATCTTAGACCATGTGATTATTATAGTCTATTGGGCATGATATATCTACTTGGATCTAACATATTGACCTAGACTTGGAACTAACTACCAATCCAAATCCTACTCTAACCTCTCTTGAAAAAAATAGAAGGACCAAAAATGAAAAAAATAGAAAAAAGTTCCCTAGGAACTTATTGAAAAGGAAACTAACCTAAATTAAGGACAACAAACAAAAGTGATAAAAAAACACTTAGGAGAATTCATGAAAAGTAGTCTAATATGTAGATGGCTACAATTTACATGTATCTTCCACTTGAGTTAAATGGGAAACTTTTTTGTGTACCTTGAAACTTTGAAAAATACTTTCCTTCTATTGATAGTTATCTTCTATAGCTATGATCAATTAAATGTTCATGTCTTTTTGGGAAGCATCTAGTTTCTCTAATGCCAATTTTAGGTGCATGAATTCTAGACATGAGTCCAAGACCTAATCATGCTCCTTCCAAATTTTTGGACTTTACAAGAACATATTTAGTTCTTCCTCATTCCTAAAATATTTATCATGAACATATAGACCAAATTGATGTGTCTCCTTTGACATATATATGAGGTTGAATTGTAAGGGAGATGAAGCTGATCTTGTGACTTCTTGAGGACATTTGAGCCTTGATCAGCTTCCAATAGTAGATAGATGTTTGAAGTTGGAGAGAAAATTTGATAACCATGTTTAAAAATTTTAAACATGTCATATCCTAAAAAAACAATTACCTCTTGCTTTATGATAGTACTCTTATTTTTCCTACAATGGACCCCATTCAAGTAAATAAAAACTTCAATGCAAGATATCAAAAAAATCAAAATATTTATTCTCGTGAAGCTATAGTTAAATTAGAGCCTTTTCAAACTAAAATTTAGAAGCAACGATATTAGTTTCTTGACCAAAAACATGAGGCTACAAGCCTTTTTTTTTGACATCTTAGATTGGTCAATCAACATTTTTTCATTTTCAATATCAATATGATGACTGAGTATGCTCTCAATTTCAGCTTGTTCTTCACATGTAAGTTGTTGTCCTTCATGATAAATGGTAGATTTTATGTTATCAAGGGACTCATGGAAAACATCATCAACTTATCCAATTTAGACATCCTTATCTTATACATCAAAAACTTCTTCCTCATGTAGTTTTTTCTGAACCTATACCTCAGATTTCTCTTACACTTGTTCCATCTTTACATCATTGTGGAAAACTAAAACAAGTTTTTCCTTTCTAAGAGGCATCCCAATCATGATTTATTCTTCCTATTCACTCAAGTCAACTTCATTTATATCTTCTTAAGCTTCATCTTCTTGATTTACATCATAAAGGAGAGGCTTTTTCTCAAAGAGTGGCATAACAAATCATTGAAAATATTTAGCAAGATGAGAGAGTCTAAATAAGTTTCCATAGGCACCTGGATTTACTCCTAGAGTTTCTCTTCTTGAATCAACTTTTCCTCCTTTTCTTTTTTTTACCTCTTGAATGGCTCTCCATGAAAGAAAGGCTCTAGGATTTTGAGGGTGAAGGAGGGGAGGCTGTATGGTATCTTATCTAACTTTCATAATCATCACTTCCTACTTCTACCTATTTCTTTGACTAGATTTCCAGAATGGAAATGACCTAAATTCTTAAAGAGGGATGGGTAGGAATTGAAAAAATTTTAGTTTGCTTGATTACATGATTTGGTTCTATGATGGGAAAGATAGAGGTCATTCATTAGCTTTTTGATCTTGGTTTTCTTCCTCCATTCTTTTCCTCAACTCTAACTCTCTAATCTACCTATCAATATTCTATTGAAATATCTCCTCTTTAAGGTGATTATGGGATTCATGAAGACAAGGAACATAAGATTACTCTTGAGGAGGGATGAGAGAGGTTTTCATAATTTTAAATCTTTCTTTAATTTGGGTCCTTAAACCCATATTTTCCTCACTTTGCCTACCACATGACTTCACCACTTGGTTTTAGCATGGAACCTTGAAGGAGTTCACAAGTGGTTATTGAGGAAGGATGGACTCTTAGACCATAACACAAAGCTAATCCACAATAATCTCTTTCTTCATTTGATAGATACCCTAGAAAAATCTCTAGGAAGGAAAAGGCTAAAAAACATACGAAGATCTTAGAACACTCAAAGGGTCACTTAGAATGGTCTCTTGAGGAGAATGGATGACACATAAGAAGCTTGAGGTGGTGATATGTATTCATATGAGATTGATGAGGTTGGACCTACTGTTCCTCAAGGATTTTTAAATTTTCCTTAATTCTTTGAATGTAACCACCTACATCCATTATCTCACCTATGAGATTATTTTGATTTGCTCTCTCAATAGGTGTTCATTCTTCTTTTATTTTCTCTAATGACTCTCTCATGTGATGAATCAAGTGAGTAGGGACATCTTGGCCATAATATTTTTGTGAGCAAAACTATATTTCATGTTTATCAATGCTTACTAGAGTCTACTTAGGTAATGGTATAGATGGCTAATGATAGGGTTGATGAAGAGCTATATTACAATGGGCTTGATGACCATATGGAGGATTAGGGAAATATTATTGCATATATAATTAAAATAGGTCCTCATGTTGCTAATTAGTATCATGAGGGAGGTAAGGGATATACCATTGATAATAAGGATCCTGAAAAACTTGCCAAGGTTCTTCATAGCTTTGATATAATTCTTGGTAGGAATGATTAGACTCATATGGATCATGAGGATCATATTGGTGATGTTGATAAGGAGGTGGATAATAGGATTATTCACCATAACTATTCATATTTACCTCATATATAAAATTAGAAGCAAAAACTAATTAGAAACTTCATTGAGACATACCTGGTCTACTTTTAGCCAAAATATTTATTTAGAGTCACCATTGGTGCTAATGTCCTTGCTTCCAAAAGCTGATTGGAATAAAGAGACACCAAGATCTTTACACTCTTTTGGATCTTGTCCCTCTGATCATGCCAAAAATATTACCACTCAAATTTTCACCCTTTGAAAGAGGGTTCTTTAGGCCCTTTCAAACTTGACTAGAACTATGGGAATGACCCTAGGATATGGGTATCCTATAATGGCATTAGACCTCTAGGACTTTTAACAAGGCTATCTCCTCTGATGCATCATTTTATCTTGTTTAGACTACTAAAACCTACTAATGACCAAGGAAAAGGGAGAGAGAGAGAAAGTGAGAGATAAAAACATAAAAATAAAACTTAAGACAACAATGGTGATGCACCTAAATAATGGTTTGATCCACCTTGCTTGACTCTTAGAACACTAATGAAACAAGTTAAAGACCAAATCAAGGATCCCAAATATATGTCATACATAAATTTATAATGAATAGGTTCACCAAATGATCTAAGATAAGGAAAATGAAGGAGATGTATAAATTAAGACACAACCAGTCACATTATCCACATGCAGGCTTCAATATAGAGATGTAGAACACTAAGCATGACTTGCATAACCATATACGCTAGTAACTAAGTGAGATAATAATTTGACAAGGGAGAAACATATACCACATATGCAAATCTAAAATGTACACACTATACTAGAACAATGAAATCTAAAACATAGTCTTATATTTATTCTAAGAGGTTACAATCTCCATATGAGGAAAGTTTGGACATGCCCAAGAGAGGGAGTAGAGAAAATATAGAGAGGATCCATTTTTTGGCTCAAAATATTTTATATATAGTATAATACAAAGATAAATAGGAAAAATGCATTAGATAATGGAGAAAGGATACTTGAGATCAAAAAGTGAGGTGGTAGCATTTGATTGCTTTCTATTTGTGTGCCTTGATCAATAAATAGATATCTTATTATCAAAATAGTCTTTGAGCTCCTCCCATTGGTTGAGAGTTTCCCACTAGATATAATGGTTTGTTACATGATGACCAAGTCCTTTTTATCACACTAAAATTACCCTAACTTCGTTTCCAAGTACTAGCTCACCATCTTAGGACCCTAAGTCTACTTGAACTATTTAGGAAGATCAAATCCTCAAATCCTGATACTAAAAATCATGTCATGCCTTAATTGGTGGGATACCTAATTTTTTGATGATGTAAATCCTTATATTTATCACATATTAATTATATTTTCATATTTGGATCATAGGTCCCACCTATATATGGAAAAATAATCTAAGATCATTGGTTCTCTCTACAATCCTTATATTAAAATAAACGCATAGACCATATAGCACCTTATAAAATCCATTGGGTCTAAAAACACCCACTTTATCTCTATAGGAGCTGATAGTTCATTTAAACTAGGTCCTTATTTATAAAATGGAACATAGTCATAATAAAGAACCCTGTAAGCCATAAAATGTAAAACTAGAGGTCCACATTAAGCTCCAATATCAGTCCTTTCATATTGTTTATATTTATTGTATAAGTTAGACCGATCCATGGAATTTGAATGAGCTTTAATGGAATCAAAAATAACCTATAAAACCTTACTTTTTATGGTCAAAAATGGATTTTCAACCTTCATAAAAAAACCCTAGGCTCACCTTTGCTTCAAATTTTTGTCAAAATATGACTCATCTCATTAGCACATTGACTCATATTGCTCCATCAATTTCAATCTATATGAATTCTCAAGAACCATCAATCCTCTACCAATTGAATGCATTGTTGACACTTATCATTCACAAATTCATCCTTGAGATTCACTAACCCTTTGACCTCTACTTGATGTTAGATCTGGATGCTTGATAAAATGCCAATCATTGATCTACTATGACCCACTATTTGAAAGCTAATGGCTAGTTCATGATCTTAAAATTGATATCCTTTCTCCCATAAAATGATGTTATCATAACCATCATTTATGGTTATATGACCATTAAATTTATGCTCAATAGGATCTATCTTTGCTTTATATAAAACTTGATAACTATGTGACTATCTTTTGACATCCTTGTAGATGTATTTGACATCCTATAAACCATCAAATTTATGCTCATATGGATTTCTTCAACATCTTTAATTTGATGTTAGTGTGAACATATTATGATTTTTTACTAAATTTATATATTTATATCTTTAATCATGAGAATCATGGAGGCAAAAAAATTTCAAGAGATGTTCTTCTAGTCAAAAGGAACAAACCCATTTGATCTACTAGTCTTGGGAGCGTTGTAAGTGAAAATATAAAATGCCCAATTTTGTTGGTTCATATATGCTCCTACATGATTTTTTGGCAATGGTCGAGCTCATTTGGCTATGTATGGGAAACTTAGTGAAATGTGAATAAGGAGCTAATTTTGCACATGCATAACTTTATTTTTTTCTTCAATGGAGGACATTGAACTTGGTGCATAGTAAATAGGGACCAAGATGAACAAACCCATGTGACTAATCTCCTCTGAAAATACCACACATGTGAGATATGGACTTTTCAAGATGCTCACTTGGCTTTATTTTAACTTTGAAAATGGCTAAGTATGTAAAAACAATAGAATTTAGCTAAGAGGCCAACTTTGGATATCCATAACTTTTGATACACTTTGGTAGAGGACATGAAAAATGGTGCATATAAAATTGGCACAAATGTGAAAAAAACAATATGACCAATTTTCTCTGACTCATTTGCACATGGAAATGGTGATTTAAATAAAGTTCCTACTCAAAAATTCTACCTCTAGACCCAGGATACCTAGATGAACACAATGAAGAACCAAATGGATCCCATGCATTTCCACACTTGTTCCAAACACTCTGGACATCATATAGGGTCTCTTCAATATGATCCATGATCCAAATGTTTAAAGCACATGAGAACTTATATGGTCTCTTCCAATATTAAATCTTGGACCACCTTTCTAATCCTTTGATCTAATACTTCATTAAACCATGCAAGAGATTATTATGTGGGCCAAAAACTGGCCAACACACCTATTATCTATCCCCCAAAAAATAAATAAGTAAATCAACCTAAATTACCTAAAAAAAAATTTAAAATCCTAAAAATAGATTAAAAAATCCTATTTATTTAAAATAACAAGGAATTATGGGCATAAATGCCATAGATTATAATAATGTCCAATTACATTCACAAAAAACATTGACTAGTCCTTCTCCACTCACCATCACTTAAATCCCTAATGAAAAGGAAATTTCAAACCTTTTGAATGAGTAAGTCAAATAAAAATAGGACATCTAGGAGAATTAAATCTTCAACAAACCAATACTCCTCATGTTCCTTCACCAATTTCATTTCCATAAAGACTTAATGAAATTACAAATAAAAGTAAATTTGAATTTGTCCAATAACTAAGAATATTGAGCATAGAGATACCATTGTTATAGGCCATCAGAGACATCCCTAAGATTAATACAAAAATCAAAGGTTTTTATGTCAAAACTGTAGGGATAAGAAGATAATATCCCAAAACCATAAAATTAGATGGTAAGCTTTTTGACCTTTAGCAAGGAAATCGATAATACCAAAGTATGGAGAATTTGGGAGTCCAATCATTAATGTGCTTATAGGAAAGAAGGAAATACCAAAATTATTGGTGTAATTAGTATTTGATATTAATGTTATGCCATCAAACATATTTAAATCGCTCTCCCTAAATAGAGTAAAACCAAATACTATAGTCATGCATATGGCTGACCAATCTATTTACAAACTAGAAGAGTCTATAGAAGACATCGTATTAATGGTAGAGACATAAGAACAAACTATATATTTCATGAAACTATAGCCAAAAATATATAAATTTATTTATCCATTTATCCTAAGAAGGTTGTGGCTATTCATATCCACATTACTAATATATTTAATGTTTTGAGATATGGCAATATCTCATGTATTAAAAGGAAATAAAATATCCTTATATCTACCTATAAAACCATCTCTAGATTCCTTAGATCACTTATGGGTGGATGAACTAGTTTAAAATGGAAATATTCTTTATTATTTGAAAATGGTGGTAGTTAAAAAAACATGCAAATGAGTTAAAGGAATAGTTAACATAAGATAATTTGGTTTCATAGATGTTTAGTTTAGTTTTAGAGATGCTCAATCTAGATATATAGATACCTAGTTTAGATCTAGAGACCACCAGACCAGAACTAGAAATTTTAAAAAAATATGTATGAAGTTATAAAAAAATCCTTGGGGAAACTCATGATTAAATACATAATCACATACCACTCCAATAGATTTTTTTAATCTAGGCATATGATAGGTATAAATATTTTTTCAACTTTTTTTTGCCCATCAGTAGATGTGATTTTAGAAGGAGAATACTTATTCAAATATGGAGACACATTTTACATGTTTTAACCTCATCCTTGTACCTTGAAAAATATCATGAGTGAATTTATAAGATTCAATTCAATTCATCCATGGAAAAAACAAATTGGAACACAATCAAGAAAAATGCTAAACATAAATAGTTGGTTAAGTGATGAAAATGAGACTAAGGTATTTGATGTACTAAAAAGCCATACTAATTTTTTTTTTAGAATATAGTGATATGAAATGGATATTTAAAAGTGTATGCAACCATAACATCTACACTAGAAAAATTAAACTAATTATATATCCAAAAATAAGGATAAATCCAACACTAAGAGACAAGGTAAAAAATGAAATAGAAAAAATATTATAGGTAGGGTTCATATACCTAATATCAAATAATTAGTGCGTCTCACCATTATTAATAGTATGTAAAAGGTATGTAAAATGGATAGTATGTATATATTACATAGAAATTAAAAAATCTATTATGAAAGATTATTTTCCCTTGCCCTTTATAGACTAAGTCTTAGACAACCTAGCTAGAAACAAGTATTTTTTCTTCTAAGATAGATTTAGTGGGCATAATTAGATAATAGTAGATACTAGAGGATAGTATAAAACCACTTTCACATGTATTTGTGGGAAATTTTCATACATATTTTTAACTTTTTGATTTATGCAACACACCAACCACCTTGAAGACAGTAGTCCTTGTTATATTTATTCATCCTACTATGAGTTTGTTGAGGTATATATGGATGATTTTACTATACATATGGACTCTTTTGATCAATCTTTAACCAATATAGATAAAGTGTTGAATAGGTGTGAACAAGATTAATTATATTTAAGCCATGAGAAGTGATTGATGATGGTAGACTAGGTAATTATCTTAGGCCATCATATCTCATCCTAAGGAATACAAGTTGATCCTAAAAATATTTAATTATTTCATATTTGCTTACTTACATCCAAAAATCCAATAGTTATCAAAATATTTCTATGTCATCTAGGTATTATAGGCATTTTATTGAGGATTTGAATAATATTATTACACCTATGTTTTCCTTTCTCACTAAGGATAGTGAATTTGTATGGAATGAAAAATGTCTATAATATTTTGAGGAAATAAAATATAATTTAGTTTTTTCTCTAGTATTGAGAGGTCCTAATTGGGAATATCCATTTCACATACACATAAATGCCTCCAATAATGTTATGTAAGAAGTTATGAATATAAAGATGAAGAAAATAGGATGTATGTTATCTATAACATAAGTAATATTTTAACTCCTATTGAAAGTAATTACATAATGTTTTGTTATTTTTGGGAATAATGATTTTTTTTCTTATTTAATAAATAGGTCTAAGTAGGGAAAATTAGTAAATAATATTCCTAATTATAGTTACTAATTTATGAAATTTAATTTCAATTGTTTTTGTTTTTAAAATAGTAAGAGAGTAAGGAGAAATTTTACTTAGATTATTTTGAGATGTCCAATCTACAAGGTCTAAGAATTTGGGTATAAGACTAGGATAGTGTCAAAATTATATTTTTGAACTTCATCTTTTGATTGGATAAGAGCGTCAAAAGTGGGACACCCTACTATTGGGTGTTATAGTCCTTTTTCAATGATATTGTCTTAGTGATCTAAGTTTTTTGGGTTCTAATTAGTAGGTTTATATTATCCTTTTAATGAAATATCAAATCTCAAAAGTTTATGTATCTCATTATGTGTCTATTTTAATATTCAAAATCCCTAGGAGCTCTTTGTGCTTGAACTTGAATGCTAACTTGGGAAAGAGAGAGAAGGGGTTAATGTTTAAAGGATACACTAGATGCACTTCACCCCATGTGTGGGCACACTACCTACATACCAATAATCTGAGGATAAATCAAGCTAATGTGGTTCTCCCATTGAAGTGCTTAGTGTAATTATGTATGAAAATGCAACTATATGTGAAATTGGGTGTACTTTAGATGGCTACGGAATATTTTAAGGGTTTGAATAGGCTTGGAATAATATTTTAAGGCTGTATGCAAAGAATAGGGAAAAGTGCTTGAGTGTACTTGTATTCTTGCTTGTCTCTTATAAATGAGTATCAACCCTTCTAAATGAACTTTGAATGGCCTTTTATAGAGGATTTAATGATTATGGGTTAAATGAATTCACTTTAGGCAAACATGAATTAGGATAAGGATTTGGGATAAAATTACCATTTGAACCAAATTGGCACTTGGAGAACAACACCAAAAATAGGACACCCTAGGTTTTAGCACTTTTGTCTAAGATGGGCATTGTTGTCCAAAGGGAATGAGACCTAGGGGGATGTATCTGGGCCTAAAAGAGTAGCTTGGGTGTTTAAGGGTTGAGTTTGAAAGGTTATGGATGACTATGAATCAGTGAAAGAAAATCCTATAAGGGTTGTGAAAGTAAGCAGGAGGACCTATGGATTAGGTGTCATTAGCCACACTAAAGTAACCAAATTTTTCATTTTACATGACTAAATTTACCCTCTCCTTATTCTAGTGATGTAACAAAGCAAAATACTAGAATAAAGCAAAAAAATAAAAAGTGTACCTAAACTTACCTATAAATTTGAATCCCATGAAGCTTGTGTGACGCTGAGTAATGTTAGATAGTGCATAGAGAGCACTTTGTGCAAGTGTAAATATATGAAATGGAATAATGAGTAGATAATTTATTATTGTATGTGATATAAAACAAGAAAATACAAAATATAAGTAAAAGGAAAAGGAAGGGAAAGAAATGAATGCACTTCATTGGGTACATGAACCAATACAAAACCTATTGTGATCCTAAGTAGGTTTAGTAATGTTAGATTATGTTTCATGATACTATACTAAAATTTATATCATGAACATAGCTAAGTGATCAATTCCTTAGAAATTATCTCAAGAATACAAAGGTAGGCCCTTTATCTCCATCATTCCCTACTAAGTGAAGCCAATGAATCATGATGTTTCAATTGTTGTTTGGACTATGTGTCCAATCCCTCTGAATAGGTGGCTCAATAATACAAAGGCTAACTAGACCTTTGGATTCATTATTACCCCATGAAGTGAAGCTATGAAGTGATACCAATATATAATATATTTCATATGAGATGGTTTATGGAGCCCATAGATGGTTTAAAATTCTAACAATATGGTATGGACAACTGAATGTATGATAAAAACTAAGCCACTATTGGTCATTTCAAAAGATGGAGGTTAGGTTTGTATGAAAGCCATTTCAAAACTGATGTAATATGATTATATAAAAACAAACTCATGAACTCAGGTACTCAAGAAGTTAAACTTGATAAATGATGCCAACCACCTATATATGGAGTAAGGCATGCAACTACTGACAATGTCTAAGTAATAAACTAAACTCAAAAACAAAGAAGACCAATATTCCATGCACATTTCCCCCAATAATTTGTGTCTAGGACATGGATTCTAATTTGGAAGTTATGTAAACTTTCTAATATAAAACTATAAGTGAGAATTATCATGTCATGCATGATACCCCCCATATCTAGATTTCTTAAGAAAACTATAAAGAAACTACTGATTCTAACTAATCTAGAAGTGCAAAAACTATAGCTGAGTTAAAATTTTTTTACTAGAAAACTTGGGTGTTTTTCTATCTAGACAAGAGCACCAAAATAAGGGCACTCCTATGTTTGGCACATATGTCTATTTCTATCACTATTGTCTCATGCTAAAACTAGTTATTGATCTAGAATCATCACTATTTTTATGTTCTATTCTGACTGGTTTGACCTATAGATTCTAAATTGGGTGATCTAAATGCTACTATTTTGAATATTAGGAGCTTTGATCTCTATGATAAAACCCCTATTTATTTCCCCCTCTTTTGAGGGTAAGAATGATTGAATCTACAATGACTACCCTTAGAAGAAAAGAGTCATGTAAGTGTGTTATGTTGCATAGATACATGATATAGTAATGAAATTTGATAATATATCTCTATATATATCAATGTTTGTATTGAGATATTGTAAGATCAACAAGGGTATGCCTAAATAGATATAAAGTGTAAAAATGTGTATAATGTACTAAACTAAAATTGGAAATGTTAGATGTTAATTGTAAGTTGTTAGTTGTTAAGGAGAGATGGAGCATGATGTCCATCATTACATCCAAGAAATCAAGGTAAATACATGATATGGATCATGACATTGCATATAAGGATAAGCAATCAAGTAACAAGAATAAAAATTAAGGAATAAGAAGCAAGAATCATATAAGGTTGGTCAAGGGGGCATGCAAATAAGGGACATGTACACATGTTACTCAAACTATAAATCAAGCATATAAGGCATGTTCAAATTCCACATACACATACAATTTGAAATAAGAAAATTTTGGCATGAGGGCCACAGGAACATAAAATATTAAAATCAAGGGATGCTGGAAAATTTCCAAAGGTACACACATGAATAAAAGCAAAGGACATTATAAAATTCCCTAAGGCATACATAAGAAACAAAATTGGAACTGGAAATGTAATCACATTGAGATATGCAAAGCAAGAAAGGAAAACATGAAAATGTAAATATAAACACATATAACTAATAAAAGAAAGAAGTGAAAGTATGAAAGACATGTTAGTACAAGATTAGGTATATGCTAAGAGATACATAAGTGACAGATACTATTGAAATGTCAATATAGTAATTTATGTAATCTGGTAAGTAATGTACATTAATATGATAACTCAGAGTGTGTAGTGTAGGATTGACATAACCTAGATGGTGTAGTCATTTACAAGATGCCCATAGTGGGTATGTATATCAATGTGTGTCTCAAATTTATAAGTAAGAATGCACCCTCAATGGGTGGAGTGAATCAATCAAGTAGTTAGATGTTACCCGCACACCCTTTAAAGAGATCAAGTGAGGCATGGTAATGTAGATAAACTGACATATAGTAGCATGAAACAATAAATTTAAGTCCTAGCATTATAGTAGTAATGTAAAGCATGAATTATGCATGTAATCAAAATGTTTTTGGTATTTTCATATATTTGAATGTTTTTGTGTTTTGATATAAGATATGTATAGGAGAAACTAGGAATAAATGATACTAATTGATGATTCTCATGGGAGACTCACTATCATGGTGTCATGTATCATGGTGGATCATTTAAAACCAATTGTAGTGGGTTGCTACATGAAATAGGTCCTTAAAAACTTTCCCATGGTGAATATTTCTCTGAAGTGGTATTTTATGATGTGTATGATTGAGCAATAGACTGAGATGAAGCTAAAACTTATGCTAGTGGCTCATTTAATACCAATATTAGTGGGTTGATACTTAAAATAGGTCTTGGAAAACTTTGTCATAGTGACCATTTTCTAAAGTAGTACTATGTGATGTGTATGCGTATGGAACTATACTATATATGTCATGGACTACACTAATGTATATAGGTTGATCTTGTTTCAATAGTCTCCAAATCCAATGAGTGGGTGGGATAGATCTCTTATGAGGCTCTATCTGATAAACCACATTACTCTCATGATAAGTAACTGATGATTCTTGTGAAGGAATGTCTTAGGAAGACTCAATCATGGAAGAATGAGGTCTATGGTTACATGATCAAGGATATTTTGATTTCCCTTGTGTGAATGCTATGATGCCATTATCAATACATCCATTAATGGAATCTCTAAGTCTAAAATAGTCATTATCTCTGTGTCTATAGATATTATGATAGTTGTAAAAAGGTCGATATGGATGTCTATGTAAGAGATGTAGATATTAGTAGTGAATAAAATGTAATTTGATTAACCTCATATTTAGTAGTACTGATAAAATGATAGATGGGTTGTCCCTCTCTGAATCAAAGCATAATGGTACCCTACTGTTGTTCTCTATAGTGATTATTGTAGGTTATGATTTTTGGTTTTGATATGTAACATTTCTTGCAACCAATTGACTAGGTGAAGGTGCATATACATAATTGGCACTAGGGTACCTTTGAATATTTTGTATTGTAATCTAATTTTCCAATGTTCTGATATTTTCATGCAATAGTTGATTTTTCATTTTTAAATATAAAAATATCTTGCTCATGGTAGTGATTTGATTCTTTAGAGTCTCAAAAGTATAAACCTTAGTTGCTTCTGATTGAACATGTAAGCACATACGTTGAAGAGGGTTTGAAGAATCTATAGGTAGAACGTATGAATTAGTAGAAATATTATAGGCTACCTCACCTTTTGGAGGGGTGATATTATGGACCTAGTTAGAGGGAAATTAGCGATCACCCTCTTAAGGGGAAGAAGGAAAAATGATTTCTTTCTTTTGCATGAAATATGACATTGAAACAAGAGTAGCCAAAGATGCATATAAATCTACGTAGAAAATATGAATGTAGGCTAAAATGAATGTAAGTGGAGTTTTAAATTATATATCAATATGATTATAGATAACATTCCATATGAAAGATAGCAAACAAGGGATAGAAATAATGAATTTGTCCATGTATGCATAAAAAATTGTTATATGTGCTATGACATTTCTAATGTGTTTAGCATGATAAAATTGTATATTTTTCCATATGAAAGATATAAATTAAATGGTTGAGAGCATGAATTTGTGAAATAATTCATAAATATCTTTGACATGTATTATGACATTTGTAATGTGTTTAGCATAATGAATCTAGAGATTTTTCCATATGACAAATAGAGAGTAAAGGATAGAGAACATGATTTTGTGCCTAAATTCATAAATATATTTGACATATAACATAATATTTATAACAATTTTAGCATGATAAACTTAAAAATTTATTCCATATGAGAGATAGATAGTATGCAAAAGGCATATTGAAATCTTGTGTAATTTTAACAATAAATGTCTTAATATCATCCCTTATTATAAAAATTAAGCATCAAATGCAAATAATGAAGCTTTGTAATAACATATGATAGACTTCATCATTCATGTAAATGATAGTACCTATTATTGTTTCTTTATTATTTGCAAGAAATGTAAGAAAAGTTTGTAAATAAATGAGCATCATTTTTTTCAATTTAGATATGGGTGTAAGGTGATACCTCAAGAACAAAAGTAGAAACTAATATATGAAACTAGGTATTTTTATAAATATCTATGCAAAATACTATAAATTTTTAAATTTGAAATCTATTTTTTGAGTTTGATATGCAACTAAAAATTTAGTAAATTACTGAAAAAATAAATGGGAGCTAGTTAATGTAACTAGGGATTTTTGAATGAATTTTTAAAATCAGTATGATAATTTTAAAAATTTTGATATCAATTTATAGAAAATTTGTATAATGTTTCTTGAAAAAATTCAATAAAAATAAACAAATATTTATAAAATTAGCAACTTAATTTTCCTGGTGTTTGTATGCAAAAAGGACCTAGTAAGTGCAAACTAGGGTTTTTATAAAATATATTGTTAAATTTGAAATTGATTTATAGATTTATAATTTTTAAATACAAGAAAAATTTGAAAATTATGGTAAAAAATTATAAATAATTTACCCTAGGGTTTCTAGGGCTTTTGTGCAAAATTCAAAGTAAGTCAGGTTCGCCAAATGTTTTGTTATTTTTTGAAATAATGGAGTTTTATTCCTATTTAATAAACATGTTTAAGTAGGTAAAATCACTAAATAATATTCCTAATCATGGATACTAATTTATGAAATTTAATTGAAATTTGACCTTCTAAAAATAGTAAGATAGTAAAGAGAAATATTACTTAGATTCTTTTGAGCTATCTGATCTGAGATAGGGTTTGAGATTTTAAATACAGGACTACGACAATGTCAGAAACAAATTCGAAACTTTTTTTTGCAATTAGATAGGATCATCAAAAGTGGGACACCCTATTTTCTGGTGATGTAGTCATTTTAAATTACTATTTTCCAAGTGATCTATGGTTTTTGGGTTCTACTCGGTAGGTGTGTGTTACCCTATTAGTGAAATATCAAAGCTTAGAACTTTTTGGATCTCACTGTGTGTCTATTTTAATCTTCAAAATCCCTAGTATCTCTTTGTACATAAAATTGAGTGGCAAATTTGGAAAGAGAGAGAAGGGGTTAGTGTGTAAAGGATACACTAGATGCACTTCACACCCCTTGTGTGGGAACATTGCCTACATACCAATACTCTAAGGAGGGATCAAGCTAATGTAGTACTCCCATTGAAGTTATTAGTGCAATTATGTATTAAAATCCAACTATATGCAAAATTGGGTATACTTTAGATGGTTAGGGACTGGTGTAAGAGTTTGAATAGGCTTGGAATAATATTGTAAGGATGTATATAGAGAATAGGGAAAAGTGATTGAGTGTACTTTCTTGTATTCTTTCTTATCTCTTCTAAATGAGTGTCAACCCTTCAAAATGAAATTTTAATGGCATTTTATAGGGGATTTAATGATCATGGGTTAAATGGATTCACATTAGGCTAACATTAATTAGGATAAGAATTTGAGAGAAAATGAATGTTTAAACCAAATTTGCACTTGGACAACACCAAAAATAGGGCACCCTAGGTTTCAACACTATTATCTAAGTTGAGCACTATTTTATAGAGGTAATGAGACCTATGGGGATGGATCTGGGCCTGAAAGAGATACCTGGGTCTATAAGGGTTGAGTCTAGAAGGCTAAGGATGACTGGGAATTAGTGAAAGAAAATCTTGTAAGGGTTGTGCAAGAAAGTAGGAGGACCTATGGATTGGGTGCCATTAGCCACACTAAAGTAAGCAAATTTTGTATTTTACATGACTACACATAATTACTAAAATATATTTCCTTAATGTCATTTATGTTGTGAATAAATTTATTCATTACAAAATTAGATATAATATATTCATTTATATAAATAATTCAACCATAAAATACATGATGAAAAACTAGTATGATAAAAAAAACTATTGGTATTGATGCATATATACCCTAATTTGAATCACAAACCATGATTCAACAAGTACCAATATGTACTTTGTTTCCCTTCAACTTGATTTACTTCCCATAACTAGATCTGATTTCTTGACCTGCATTATTTACTTAATGTTTTCTATCCTTGAACTCTCCAAGATTTTCATAATTGAATTCTTGATGATATACACAAAATAATAACCTTACTATATTTTCAAATTCACCATGGATCAATACTCACACTTATATTCTTTAATTCACCTACAAACTCATGATTTATATAAGTGATCACATATACTAGACTATCTCCTTCTTGCATGATTACTCAAAAGTATTAAATGCCACTATGTGGAAACCACATTTCACTTTAAATGGTAACTCATAGTCATATTATATTAAACTCAATTCACTTTAAACCCTTGTCAACTCTCTAACACACTCAGTTAACCAATGCCTATTCAAACATGTCATTCCTTATAGCCATACTAAGGGATAAAGATTCTCAGTTACATCTAATGACATGGTTTCATGACAAACTAAATACCATTATAAATACCCATTCTTCCATATAACTATACACAAACTTTTAAATCATAATCCTTAATAGACACCTCTTAACTAACCCCTTTCTCTCTCTAATTAAGTCTTTAGGCCTATGTATTGACTTAATCTATAAATATCACACTATATAGGTTTGTATAGGTTCAAAACCAACATAATACTCTAAATCTTATCAAAATATGTTAAAATACAAATTTTATAGGAATTTCATGATTGGAATCTCTTAGAATCTTACTTTTCACATTCAAACCCTAACTTGGGGTTATACAAAATAGGGTTAAGTCACGAGGCTAAAAATTTGCTTTCAATAAACTACAAGCACTACCAAATCTTAATGAGACCTAAATAAAATATACTCTACCATTTATAAACTTCTCTAATAATAAAAACCTATTGAACAATGGTCAATAACCTTAAACACATGCATAATCATAATTTTGTCTTCTTGTTGGACTGTATAATAGCACAAAGTTTTGATTCATTATTTATAATATTGGATATGTGTAACCATAAAATAAGGATCTCAATTAAGGACAAAATATATCCACATATCCATGAAAACTTTAAATTCCTTACTTGTGCATGACCCTCTTGGATGAATTATCAGCCTTATTTCCTGATTATCACTTAAAAAAAAGACTATAGGACTATAATTTCAAATCTTGTCTCTACCAATAAATGATTTAATGTCTTGTTTAAACAATAAACATCATACCCTGATAAATACATACTATGGAATCTATAACCCTTTATATACTTTACCATGATAATCTCATTTCTTTGCTTTCATGCACACCAACACATTGATATATAATTATTGACTCAATTACCAAAAACTATGTAACTAACATTAAATATTACCTCTAAAACCTTCAAGGCTATTAATAATTATAAAAAATATCCACTATAGGTAAACACAGAGTTTCATAAGTTGTTATATATAAATATTCATTATTTATTAACTTTATGTAATATGTACATAGTTGGATATCAACTTTTACCCTTCATGGACAATACAACTATCTTCCTTTTTCATTTATTTACTTTATTCTCCCATATACCTCTTCCACCTTACCCAACCAACCATGAATATCTACCTCCTATATCTCTATTCTACATGAAAATGCATGTTCCAAGTTTTCCTACATGCAAAGGAAACATCCCCACATTCTAGGCCACCACCATGATGTGGCCACTACATTCATTCACCAACTTGATATAACATGAAAACTTACACAAATCACTTGTAGGCTCTTAAACATGATTCAAATATTTAAAATGTCAATTTGGTAGGAAAATGCTAAATGACTAGACACACACCTCCTATTACCCTTTCAAGGATTTAATTACCTTCAAGGGGTTCCTATGAAACCCCACACAGATTCTTAACACCTAGATGCTTCATGACTATTCAAGTTCACTTTTTTTCCTTAATGCTCCTACATCATTCTCCCCAAGTGGGAGAGAATATGAGCTCTAGCTCAAATACAATTTGATCCATCTTCTTTATTGACTTCTAATTCCTTTCCTTAGGGATCTTTGTCATCTTACTACTACTAATCACCTCATCCATGCTTCTTAAATTTAACTTTTTTTTGCCTTTGTGTCTTATTTTATTGTTTTCTCCTCTTTTAATTTCATCTTTTCTCTCCATGCAATAGATTACCCATAGAATTTTTCTATCTTCTTAATATCTCAGGTCTTCTATCTCTGGTCTACTTTCTTCATATGCTTCTCTACATGTCTTGTCCTTGTTTTTCATTCTTGTTTTCTATTCATAGTCTCTTCTTTATTTACTTTTCATTATTTTTTCACACCTCATTGGCTATTTCATGATGTCACCAAGGCTTTTTTATTTGTTATCCTTTTTTAATAGTCTCTTAGATACTTGTTCTTCCTCAAGTTTTGTCATATTACCTTGATTTTGTTATTTAAATGTTTGTTGGTAGTATTTTATATCCTCATGTTGATTCTTCTCATCATCTATATACTTCTCTTGAAATAATCTCTTCTTGATCTCATCACTTTTACCAACACACCATGTTCTTATGTAACCTAATTTCTGGTTTCTATCATACATACTTTCATCAAACTCAACTATAATATGATCATTATAGGAAACTAACTTCTTATCTTGTTCCATCTATTTTGATTTATGCCCATGGATATGATTTTTCCTTTCATGTATATCTCCTTTTACTATATGTACTACTTCTTCATTCCATATATCCATGTTTCCTTTTGTCAAATGTTGCATGCTTGATTTGTATAACTTATAAGCACCTTCTTCTTCTTTAATTATTGCTAATGTCTCAGTTGGTCTTAGCATTTCAAATTTATTAGGTGTCCTATCAGACATTTAATATTTTTATTAATTAAGTTTTATAATCACAATCATAGGTGCTTCTTCTTTCCACTCTTTTCCTTGTTTATCAACATGTTACTCATGTTTGCATTACTGATATTATTGCTTCTTTAACACATTTATCCTTTTATGCTTGTTCCTATGAATGAAAACTCCAATTTCTTCCTCCCACTACTTTTTGTCATACTTGGTGACTATTATTCATCCAACATCCACTCTTTACTTCTATTCTATGGCATTTTTATGACCCCATACACAACTGATTATTTTGAATTCTCACTTCTCCATGTCTTTAGCTTTTACTCCATTTATTTTACCAAACACTTTAATTGAACTTATATGCAATTTATTACCTAAATGACAATCCACATATTTTGAAAACATTTCATTTTTAGTTCTTACCTCTTCTTTGTTGCTCAACTCAGGTGTATTATTGTTTTCTTCTCCAAATATCTACTTGTCTTCAGCTTTTTGATTCACTTTCTCACCATTACATTTATGCTTATTGACTTGTACACTCTCATGGTTTAATTGATTATCTTGTATAATTATTTTATTACCATTATATTTCATATTTAGGTCTTTAGCATCATGTTATAAATTCTCTTTTGCATTAAATACCAATTGATTATATATATATATATATATAATATTTCATTTTTCTTCTCCTTAAGTTCTCTTCTATTGCATTTTAATCCTCTCTTTTTTGTATCATCATTGGCATTTGGACCTTGTCTTCATTAGGTGTCAAAGTAGACACTCCTACCTACATTAGCACACACAATAGTCATATTAGTCATAATAATTTGAGTTCAGGAAACCTCTTCATCTAATTTTGGCTTTATTTATACTCCCATGCCTTCAATGAGGCATATTTATTCAAGAAAATATTCTTCTTATTCTTGTAACATCACTCCTTTAAGATAGAATTCAACCTTTTGCATACTAATTCCATATTCTTATATGAGTTATTCAAATTAATTAACATGTATACTTTCTTGGTCATTCATCCTTAACTTTTCCATTTCCTTCTTGAGTTGCTTGTAAATCAATCTTTTCCTTTCTCTTTCTTCTCTCATGACTATTGTCTTTTTACTATCTATAGGTAACCATATATTGCATTGAAATATCTTTTTAAATATAATCTAACCATTTATATGGTTCCCTTATTAAAACATTTGATCCACTATGAGTTTTACCTTATCCAAAACCTATGGATTTTGCCTCTAATTTCTTATCTCTTCTTCACAATCCAACTCTATCTTTATTTTATCATCCTTCATCTTCTTCTCATAGAAATTATTCTTGGACATGTCCTTCATCTTCATCTTATCACTCTTCACTTTCTCTCTACATGTCTTTTCCACCTTGAATTTATCTCTTTGGTACTTCTCTTGAGCATCTTATTGGTCTATACTCTAGACCTTCTCAACATTTATCCTCACTTGGGACCTTCTTTACTTCTTGTCCACACTCAAGACTTGTTTTATCTTTTGAGATTATTATTTATCTCTCTTCACACAAGCCTTAATGGTTTTATCCTTCATATTGATTTTTTATATTAACCTTCATCATTTCTTTCTTTTTTAGAGTTTAATTCACTCAACTAAAAAAAAATTGTACTTAATCAAAACCCAAAGAATCAAGACATACATTTATCTAAATGATATCTATCTTTGAGTTTCACCAAGCTCTCACATTCTTTATTTTTAGTTTTACTTCTACTATTAACCCTTGAATACCTTTTTAGTGTCATACTTTCTCTCATGTCAGTGTTTTTTGTATTTTATACTCACTTATTCTAAAATGTTTTGCCTATAACATTACTATCTCCTCCCCCATGAAATGATTATTGATTATGGTTTTTATTTTCATAGGATCAACATAATTTAAATAATCTAGATAAATAAAATAAAACACAATAATATATTTTTTATGTTTCATATTACAAACCATACATGAATATTATAGATTATATAGGAAAGATATTTCCTATATTTGGGGAGATCAAATCTCTACCAAAATATCTCATAAATCTCCCTAAATAAATTAAACTAACAAACCAAACTATATTTAAATATATTATTAATAATAATATATTTGACTAACTACAAAAATCTAACCCATAAACTATTACAGATGTATTAATGTATTATTATAACTAACAATAATAATGTTAAATTAATAATGTTTACACACCAATCTTTAACATTCACCCCCTTGTGAACATTATTAATCATATCTACACCCCCGTAATGTGAACATAGGGAGAATATACATCTTCAAGAACTAGCCTGAATAGAATTTTATGCCAATTCATACTTTTGGGTTTGCATGCTATTGTTTGAATATTGCTATCTAGATCTTGTTGAACAAGACCACTACTATGTGAAGGAATGCATCCCACATTTACTTCATATGACTGAAATGAATGTGTCACTAGTCAATCATCTCCAAAATTAAGGTAGTCATAAGATCTATGTGGTCAAAGGATTTTTGTAGTTAGCTACCCTCCTATAGAACTATTTGCCACAATCCATTATATCTATACTCTTTCTTTTCTCCAAATATCACAAGTATTACAAACAAGTAGGGAATTGAAAAAAAACACAAAACTCAAAAAATAAAAATATCATGAGGAACAAATCTTCATTGTCATCTTATATAGCCTCTATTAATGTCTATTGCCACCCAAAAAAATTAGTATAGATGGTCTCCACTACCACTAAAGAGCTTTCCTTGGCATTAGTTAATTTGGCATAGAGCACACCACATTAAAAAAAAGAAAAAAACACCATACGGAAAATAACACACCACACAATTGAAATGAAAAAAAGCACTAAATCAAAAAATTTCCCCATCTCTAGTGGCTAATGACAGGATATGAAACCTCTAGCCTCCATTTCCTCCTTCCTCTAACTGAAGAAGCTGCTTAAGTGTTGTATGTATTTTCATGCTATCACTCATTGGCATTTCCATGGTCAGAAACCCTCTTGATCATTATCAGCCTCATATCTAGTTTCAAAAATCTTTTAAATTTTGAAGTCTTGATTTTTCATGTTTTGGACGTCGATTTCCATTGAAAGTGCATCCTTTAAAAATAATTTTTTATTTTTGACACTTTGAATTTCAACAATAAATGGATTTTTCAACATTTTTATAATGACTTAATATACTAACTATTATAAATAGATAATTAAACCTTAATATAAGACAAGACTTAATTGATAAAATCGATAAAAAAACATCTAATAAACTAGACATTTTAATTTTAACAAACCTAAGTCTAAAATGACTCTTACAAAAAATATGACACTAAATGATATATATATATATATACATATGTATACATATATATATATATGTATATATATATATATATGTATACATATGTATATATATATATATATATATATATATATATATATGTATATGTATATATATATATATATGTATATATATATATATATATGTATATATATATATATGTATATATGTATATATATATATGTATATATATATGTATATATATATATATATATTTATATATGTATATATATATATATATATGTATATATATATAAATAATAATTCCCCATTAATTTATAATATAGCACAACGATAATATTATAGACTCAAGACTCAAAGACAATTATGACCAATTAATTATTAAATCTAATTAGATTTAATCCATAGACTCTTTAATAATGATATATTATTCTTCTTTTCTTTTCTTTTTAAATCACTAATAATAAAAAAAAGTGAGACACTAAAAAGGACCTTATGAAAAACTTAACTATAAATACATAATTTACATATGAAAATATAAAATAATGAATGTAAGACATGACTTGACTATAATATAAATAATTTATTGATAAACATGAATAACAAAAAACTCCTAGAAAATTATAGTATAAAATAGGGATGCCAATGAATTATAGGTACTATGGAGAAGCACATCTTGATCGAACACTTTGCATGGATATGGAATGATAACGTCAGAATGCCAAACAAAATATTTTAGGAACTATGAATTCACCAACATAAACTTAATGACTCATCCAACTATTAAAAATTAAATTGATGCATGCATGAAATGATGAAATTTCCATTACAAATTGCATTAGGTGTTGAGTAGGTCATGAATCTATCAAAGTCATGTAAGATACACATAGATATACCTATTTATTCATGTAAATGTATTAAAGGGTTTATATAGTGTAAAAAACACTTCAAATTTCAATATTTAAATAATATTTTGCATGATTTGTTGGTTGTGATCTTTCTAAGATCTATGGTGGAGTAGTGACCAAGCTATTTGACTGTTTCACAAAAATGATTTTCTAAATGGTTGTTGGGTGCAATCATGGTCCTAAAGTTTTGTGAAAGATTAAAATTTTTCTTCGTAAGTATAATGAATGATAATCAAAACCTAAATTCTAAAAACCTAATTTAGTATGAATATTTATAATGATAAATCAAACTATAGTGATTTGATAAAAAATGCGAAAATAAGTAGGGTAGGGAAGAAATAAGGGTGATCTTATTCATCAGTTTAGACATCCTGACAAAACTTTAATTTCATCAAGACATACAATTAAAAATATCATATGACATGAAATTACCAAAAGTATAGATCCTATCATATACCAAACAAATATCTAAGGATATTTGAAAAATGCAAATTAGAAATCAGATTCACTTTAAATATTTACTTCTATAATAAAATTTCATTAACACATATTCAAGAAAAGAAAGGATATTGAAATGGATCTAAAAACTTTAAGTCACATAACATAAGCTCAAATTAACAACTCTGCATTAACATATGCACATCTAGAATTCATTAAAGCAATTCAAATCTAAACATCAAACCATAAAATTGAGGAAGAAACCATGATAACGAACAAGAAAATAATATGAGACAATGTTTTAAGAATTATCTTGCTTGAATTATTTTCTCCAAAATTTACAAAAATGTTTTGCTATAAAAACTCCCTCCCCTTTTATAATGATGACACCCCTTTTTATAGGTTGAAAGAGAAACCTTATGAGGTATGTCAACTAGTCATTATCAAATGAGAATTAAACAAGTGTTTAGGATAGGTGTCTTTTTACAACATTATAGAACCGATGAAACTTTTCAAATCTAACTAACTTATAGGTCATATGTGTTACAAATTGCACATGATTTTATAAAATAAAATATTCTTTTTAAATGATTTACATGGTTTTGGTACAAAATAATATTCTAAGTCAGCTCAATTGACTTCGAGATGCCCCTAAAACTATTTCTTTTTTATTTTGTGTCAAAATATTCATGGATTTGTCATATTGTCCATCAATCAATCTAATATTGATGATATGTTCCAAAAATAACTCCTCTTCTTGGCTTACCAAATCTTTGAAGATCTCATGAACTCTATCCATTGCTTCTTTAATACTCTTGAATTTTTTAATCTTGTTATTTTTTGACAAGATCATGTCCAATATAAATATTTTTAATCCCCTATAGTTCCCTTAATTTTATTCTTTACCTCTTGGATGAACTAGGTAGTTCTATGTTGTAACTCTTCATTAGCTATCAATCTAGTAGGACTAAGGATGGTTGGATCCTTTATCGAACCTCCTAATATCTAAAAAATTCTAACTTGTAATTGCTTGAAATCATATAAAAGACCTTCCATGAATTTATACCACTGATTCATATCCTTGATCTTCCCCATCAATATTATCATATCCATATTGAAATGTGATAGGCTGACTATTTTGAGTTTAAGAATCTAGCCTTCCATCAGTATCTTGATCAATTCCTTTACTTTATTATGTAAATATTGGCATTTATTAACTTGGTTCATAGCTAGGGTATGATTTTTGATCACTATATCTAATTTGAACCTTATTGCTTTCAAAAAACTAAATGTATCATAAATAGTTATCTCAAAAATATTGACAATGTCTACTAGAATTGATAGAATAGATTGCTCTTCTAAATTCTTCTTCTCCTATTTTAACTATTTAATAGAAGATTGTAACCTCTCTACCTTAGATTTTGATAGATTTAGAAAAAATTTAAATATAGGGTTCTCCCCTAGTCTTTATTCTCTCTTTTTTGTTAAGTGAGCCAAAGGCTCCACCTTTTGATGTAGAATCTCTTGGCCTCCTTCCATGATCACTATCTCAGTGACTCTTTGTAAGACTATATAAATTGGATAATATTTTGACCACAAATAAAGACTAGACCATATGTCTAATTAGAACCTCTACTTGTATGTCAGTTGATTGACTAGGAATAGAAAGCCTTTTTTCTTCTTCATCTTGAAATACTAGGATCCATGGCTTCAACTCCCATTGCATAAGGATGTCTGTAGTTTTTAATATGGTCCATAGATGATAATAAATGGGAATCCTTTCCAAACCTGATCCATATATGAACCATTTAGGTATATTTAGTTCATATATAGGATTATCTTCACTAGATGAATTGATGTTTTCCAAAGGAAAATTGAGTTTGGCCATTTTTTCCTTATTTAATTTTGAGACAATTATAGCCTCAACTTTCCTCTTGAGATGATCAATGACTATCAAGTCCAATGAATATTATTTTCCCTTATCCTATTTAGATTCCTTAAGTTTCTCATTTGCATCTATGTTTGATTCATATGTCATGGATAACATTCTTAATGCATCCTCCACATATTCCTGAGGATCTAAAGCTATCATGTGAACCTCTTATTTAGGTAACTCTTGCTTTGCTACTACAAAAGTTTCAGGGACTAAGGATATTGAAGAAAGCTCACTTGGTATCCTTTTTTTAGGCCTATGTTCTATTTATATATTTGTTGATGGAAGCCTATAAGAACCAATGTCTACCAAATGATACTGCCTTGGACCCAATTTCCATCATTCCTCCATCTTTTGATCTCTTTGTAATATAGATGCATGATTTATATTATTCTCTTTTAGTCTTCTATAAACTTCATAGTAGGAGGCTACCTTGTTGTATACAATTTCAAATTCACTAGGTTCATGTTCAAAGGGCATAGCAACAATACATTTGAATCTCAAATGTTATTTTACTCTACCATATAAATCCTATTTTCTATGATCATCTATCTATAGTTTGAAGGAAAGCCTATGTTTTGAAATAGCTTCAATGTGGTCCATTTCTTGAAAATGGTTTTACCAATTATCATGGGAAAACTATGTAGACATCCCTTTATCTTAGTCTTTTAAATGTCATCTATCCCATTGAATAATTGGTATGTAATTTCTTATTCTACCAGCTTTTCATGTACATGAACTTATAGTTTGAGAGGGGAAGTGTGTTTTCCTTCAATTCTTATAACTTTGCAATCAAGATATAGCCAGATGTCCCCCATTATCTCAATGTATTTTTTTATTAAAGTAATTATCCTCATCATGGAAATACCATCAATGGATTCACTCAAAATAAGGTAAATATATTCACATATGAATTGGACAAGGTTCATATAGCTATAAATATGCAATTTGGAATAATATTAGGACACAGTCTGGGTACCATTGGGAGACCACTCTCTTTGGTTATGAATTTTAGTTGTGGCACATAGGGAATTTATTAAATAGTACATCATGTAAAGTTTATTCCTATTCTTTATTTTAATCCCATAGATATGTCTACTTAGGTAAGTGAAAACAATTTCACATAGAGGAGGAACCACCACTTCTTCAATAATGAAATATACCATAAGCACCTATATATGTTCTACATGTGTTGTATGTACAAATACATATGACTTTTTTAACATAATAATGACCATTCTAACTCCAGGTATGAATTGACTCATAGGGATTTTCTTTGTAGGATCTACAATGACCTTTTTAGCAACTTCTAGCCATTTTGACAAGATGTCCATCATGGTATGTTTTTGGGCCCATGCATTAATTAAGGCTAGGTTTATTTGGGGCATATTTAACTTATAATAAGATTCAAAGGCCAAAGCGGATATATATACAATTTTATTCAAAATAATTTTATGAATGATCATACCCTTGTCTATTTTAGCATCTTTTAAAATAAGACGTAGGATATTGATATAGTGCAATACCTCACGTTTATCAATAGGATAATGGAGTCTAGTCAACTGAATTACCACTATATAATCATAGAGTCTCTTCACTTGAGGTATCTTCTCCTCTTCCTTGGTCAAAATTTCTTGGTTATCAATAGTCCAAAATAATCTTGATAGATTATTGTCTCCAATGTTTAATGAAGAAGCTACAAATTCTATATTTAAATGCTTGGCCATCTATATCTAATGATTGGTATAATTCAACCACTTTATTCAAATTAGATCCATATGTTTCCATTATTATAACCTTGATTGAATATCTCATTTGGGAATGATAATTTAATTCTTCTAGCTATCTGGTTGAATTCCTTGAATAATTTTTATCACCAGTCTCTCTCTTTTGGCTCAAAATAATGAATCTAAAAACAATTTAGTGTTTTTCATATGTTCTAGGGATTTTTGTAGGTTTAAATAGATATTTAATAGTGTAAAGTGAGTTTTAAAGATGTGATTTGGTGATTTAGATCATATTCAGATCTCATATTTAAATCTTTGCATGCTCGAGTTAATAAAATATTTCAATTTGACATGTTTGCCTATGTAGCATCTCCTTGCCATGTTACTTTTTTATTTTTAAAATGTGACCATTGTTTCTTTAGACATATGTCATCATCTTTTTCCCTCTCAAAATTTGATGAAATTTTCTTCTATGATCTCCTTAGAGTCTTTTAGCCTTGAATTTTATCATGGCCATCGATCTTTGATCCAATATTTTTGGATTGCAATACTTATAATCTCTGCATGTTTTTTGTGTACTCTACTATCAGTATCTATCTGGTTAATATTTTGATGCAACATGGTATCATTTCATGTAATTTGTGTTCTTTGACTCCTTAAATTGCATTGTACCATCGATCCTTATATGTTAGTCGAACACATATCATTGATCTTGCTCTGAGTGACTAAACTTGCACCATTAATCTTTGAAGCATATGATTAAACATGATCCATTGATCTCTTACCTATTAACTTGATTAAATTTGATCCATTTATCTTCATCTAATTTATTATGAGTCTTAAACTTGGCACTATCATGTTCTTTCTCAAGATCCTTTGACATTTTGACTCTGTGTTCATTGCTAGATCTTCATTTGCATGATGATTATGTACCATCGATATTTGATCTTGAATTTTTGACCCTGGCCTTTAATTTAGATCAATGATCAATATTTTTATGTGAAAAAACTCACCATCAATCTTTGATATATGGAATATTGACTTGATGATTATGGGGAATCACCTGCATACCACTGATCTTGGATCCAATTGAATGAGGCTTTGACACTTGATATAGTGCGTTTACTTTGTACCTATGAAGATTAAAATCAAAGGATAAGGGTTATGAATATATAAATACTTATCATAAATCTATTCTAATGAATTAATAAAATCAATTATAACTTAGGCTAAGGTTAAACTAAGATTAAAATGTAATAAAGTGACCCATCAAAAATATAAATTCATTTTAATAAGAACTTATCCTAAAGTAATTTAAACTAAGGTTTTGAATATGATTTAAACTTATATTCAAATAAGACCATTTTAATTATCCAATTAAGGATCAAATTAATCATTGAAGCATAAAGCCATGAATATTTGTTCAATATAATGAAGATCCATTGATCCTACATGATGGAAACATATGAGCCAAATTCTAACAACATTAGATAAAATCAAATAAATATTTTGTATTAACATGTTAATTTAATATAGATCAAACATGATATTCAATAATGTACATTGATAAATTTGAATATTTAATTTATAGCAAAATTTTCAAAATTGAACAATGATCCTCGTTTTTTAGAAATGGGGGTAT
This sequence comes from Torreya grandis, assembly GCA_037957365.1. NCBI lineage: Eukaryota > Viridiplantae > Streptophyta > Pinopsida > Cupressales > Taxaceae > Torreya > Torreya grandis. The sequence goes on from JARHVA010005990.1 coordinate 85,547, forward strand.
GTTGACCTCAACACTACCTTACCAGAATGTTCACTAGTAATTGAGACTTGTCACTACACCATGCAAGAGGATCTCATGATAGAATTTTAGGAATTTGAGAGTAAAAAATGATGGTAGAATACAATTATTATGTGGAAAAATGAACATCAATAGAAAGACTAGTAGGGGTAGTTGTATCTACACATAAATAAATCCAATACAAAGGTATGTAATGGATAGAATATATAATGAAAAACTAACTTACATGCCACAAATTTTAACTTAAAATTTGATCTAATTTTTACTTAGACTTGAATTGTATTATATGATTGTTCATGTTCCATATGCTTCATATGTTAAACTATATACTCTCACATGGCTGATCTTACAAGACTCCCATGGAATATTAAAGGCTATGATACTATATATTGATTTCAAGTTTTGATTTTTAGAGGATTAACATGATTTAAATAAACCAAATAAACAAATTAAAACACAATAATATATTTCTTTTGTTTCATATTGCAAACCATATGGCAATATTGCATATTATATAAGAAAACTATTTCCTATATTTTGGGAGATCAAATCTCTACCACAATCTCTTGTAAATATACCTAAACAACTTAAACTAACAAACCAAACAATATTTTAATATATTTTTATTAAATATATATTTGACTAACTAGAAAAATCTAACACATAAATTATTACAAACATATTAATTTATTATTGTAACTAATAATAATAACATTAAATTAATAATGTTTACACACCACTCCTAAAAATGATTTCCTTATAGCTTAGGGTATATTCATACTTTAACTCTATTTCTCATTTCTCCTAATATCTATCACCTTACCACTCTTGCAATATTCTTTAAATCTTGTCCACTGCATGCAACATTAACAACGATAAATAACCAACATGCAATAGACATTTATTTTTCTTGTGCTTCTCCTCAAATGTAGAATATTTCTCTTAATTTGATACAAAAATGAGGTATATCTATCTTAATTTAAATAAAATACCATGATTCAACAAGTACCAACATGATCTTTCTTTCCATTCACCTTTCTCTACTTCCCATAATTGGCTCTGATTTTTGGAAATGCATTCTTTACTTTATGCCTTATAACCTTGAACTTTGCAAGATTATTAGACTCAAATTATTGATTATATACACACCTTAATAACCTTACTATATTTTCAAATTCACCAAGGATCAATCCTCACATTTTTATTCTTTAATTCACCTACAAACTCACTCTTTATATAAGTGATCACACAAACTAGATTGTCTCCTTCTTGGAAAATTAATCAAAAGTCTTCAATTTCACTATTTGGAAAACACAATTCAATTTAAATGGTGTCTAAAAGTTATATTATACTAAAATAAATTCACTTTAAGCCCCTGTCAACTCTTTAACACACTTAGTTCACTCAATGCCTATTCAAACATGTCATTCCTTATAGCCTACTAGGGGATAAATATTCTTTGTTACATCTACTAACATTGTTTCATGACAAACTAAAGGCCATTCAAAATACCAATTCTTCCATCTAATTATACATAAACTTTTAGATCACATCCCTTAATGGAGACCTATTAACGAACCCCTTTCTCTCTCTAATTATGTCTTTAGGCCTATTTATTGACTCAGTCTATAAATATCACTATATATAGGTACGTAAAAGTTTAAAAAAAACATAATAATATGAATCTTGTCATAATATGATAAACTAAAAAATTTCAATTAATTTCATGGGTGAAATCTCTCAGAATCCTTCTTTCCACATTCAAACCTTTACTTAGGGTTATATAGAATAGGGTTAAGCTGAGAGGCTACAAATTTGACTTCAATGAATTAAAACCACTACCAAATCTTAATGATACCTAAATAATGTTTTATCTTCCATTTATAACCTTCTCCAATAACAAAAACCTCTTGAATAGTTATCAATAACCTCAAACACATGCATAATCAAAATTTTGGTTTCTTGTTGGACTGTTTAACAACATAGAGTTCTTTTTCATTATTTAGAATACTATATGTGTCTAACCATAAAATAAATATCTGAATTCAAGACAAAATATGTATAAATATCCAAAAAACTTTTATTTCCTTACTTTTGCATGACCCTCTTGGATGAATTATTTGTCCTGTTTCCTGACTATCACTTTGCAAAAATACTATAGGACTGTAATTTCCAATTTTGACTCTACCAATAAAATATTAGTGTCTTGTCTAAATCATAAACATCATACCATGATGAATACAAACTATGGACTCTTTAATCCTTCATGTACTTTACCAAGATAATCTCCTTTCATTTCTTTCATGCACACAAACACATTGATACAAAATTCTTGACTCATTTAATATAAACTCTATAACTAAAAATAAATATTATCTCTATAAGCTTAAAGTATATTCATAATTCAATATACTAAAAGTAAACATAGTGTTTTAAAAGGTATCACATATAAATATTCATTATTTATTAACTTCATGTAATATGTGCATAGTTGGATTCAATGCCAACTTTTATCCTTCATGGACAATACAATCTTTCTTATTTTGTTCTTTTTTTCCTTTCTTCTACTCCATACCTCTTACACACTACCCACCTAACCATGGATCTCTACCTCCTATACCTCTCTTCTACATGCAAAATGCACATTCCATGTTCCCCTACATGCAAGGGAAACATCCCCACATTTTAAACCACTACCATGATGTGGACATTACACATATGAATCTTGATTTATAACTATTTTCCCCCATAAATTACACATATTAAACCATCACATACTTTTCTAGTTCCATATATGACCTTATACATTCATTCACCAACTTGACATAACATGAAAAAATACACAAATAACTCCTAGGCTCTTAAACATGATTCAAATATTCAAAATGTCATTTTAGTATGAAAATGTCAAATGACTAGCCACACTTCTCCTATGACCCTTTCAATGATTTAAATACCTTCAAGGGGATATTATGAGACCCCATACACATGAATAATACCTAGACAATTCAGACTAATCAAGTTCACTTTATTTCCTTGATGTTCTTGGTTCACGTAAGGGGTAAGATCATTAAGTGGTTATTAATATTCCAATAATTTATTAACAATCATTGATAAACCAAAAAAGTATAATGTAGTTGTTTATTTATTATCAAGGTTAATTTTTTTGGGTGAAAATGAGATAATAGAGGATAAATTTCCAAATGAATAACTATTCACAATTTCTAATCACTCTCCATGGTTTAATGATATGTTTAATTATCTGGCCATGTTGAAGTTTACTCATGATTTAAATCCAAATAAAAGGAAACATATAATAAAAAATAATGATAACTATAAATGGTTTAATGGTGTATTAGTCAAATGTTTACTTGATTTGGTACTTCAAAGTTGTGTACAAGAAGATGAGATGTATGACATCTTGAGAACTTGCCATGATGAGTTAGGAAGAGGTCATTATTAAAATAAAAGGATAACTCATAATATATTTTGGGTTGGATTCTCTTGGTTATCACTTAATAGGAATATGAATAATTATGATTATAAATGTGATCCTTTCCAAAGGATGGAAAAACCTACATTGTCTAGTGAAATACCCCTCCAAAGTCAAATGGTTTTAGGAATCTTTGATAAGTGGGGGTTAGATTCATTAATCCTATTAATCCAACATACTAAGGAAAGGAGTGAATATTAGTGTGTACTGATTATGTTACTAAATGGGAATAATTTGAGGCCTTATCATTTACTAGTAAATAAAAGGTTTCTATTTTTTTCACTACAATATATTGCAATGTATTAGATCACCAAGAACAATAGTTTCATAACAAGGCCCTAGATTTGCATCCAACATGATCAAGGCATTCATAAAATATTACTATGTTACCCATAGGAAATCATGACCTTAACATCCTCAAGTCAATGGTCAAGTTGAAGTCATTGATAGAGAATCATAAAACATCTTGAGCAAGATAGTAAGCATTAATTTAAAGACACTTTTGGTAAATAGGCACATATTGAGGATATATCATCCACCTCCCAACAAGGATTTATACGAGAATATTTAATCTCAAGAAGAATTTGGTTATATAGAAGAACCTTGTTCTTCCATCATAATCAAAGGATGAGATTTTGAGTTTAATAAATCAGGATGATTCAAAACTAGTAAATAGAAATATTACTCATATAAACATGGTAGAAATAAAATAATAATAATAAAAATGTATTAAAAAAAGAAAAATGCTGATAATTTTTAAAAAGAAATAAATAGAAACTTTTTTCAGGGTACAAAGCAATAAGAATAGTAATCCAAATTGACATATATAACACTCTAGATTGATATATGTATGTTTTTCATCATACGATATGTGGCAAAACTAGGAACAAGGATATCCATAGGTAATTCAAGGTATTTATATTTAATTTTAATATGAGTAAGATTAATTTTGAATTTATAAGTGCCATTTAAACACTTTTCAAAACATGATTCTTCCAAAAAGGGAGATTCAAAAGGTATTCTCATAAGAAAGTATCTTTAAAAAAAAGTCTAATTTAAAGAAAAAAATTTCATACTAATAAAATGTACTTTCATAAATTCAATACATCATTATAATGTCATGATGTCATCATGATGATGTACTAGAGGATATTCATAAAAAACATACTCACAAGGATCATCATGGAAGGGAATGATTGTGGCATGAAGGATATGTCATAAAATTAAAAAGGTAAAGAATGATGACATAATTGGCATGATGAGGAAGTGATAAGATAAACTTGATTCACCTCAAGTCTAACCACATGCAACAATCATCATTTAATTTATCTAAATACATCTAATATCATACCCAATTTAACTTTGAGAAATTTTAAGAGCTAGGGGAATCATTGCAAACTTTCCAAAGTGTTACCTTACTCCATTTTATCCAGGTAATTATGTTTCTCATGATTTATAATTACACTCTCACCTATTGATAAAACACTTCCAACCACACTCTATATTTTTTGCTAAAATTTTCCCTCAAAACTTGAGGATTATTGACACACCTTATAGATGGGGCATAAGATGAAGTCTAAACCTAAACCAATAGAGTTATTACTATAATATTGATCCATAAACTACAATGATAAACTCAAAGTGAAATTTAAAAATATCGGTTCTAAATTTCTCAAACTTAACAAATTCTTGGAATACTCAAAATAACTTGCAAATTATTTGGCATTTATGTATTCTCAGTTATCGAATTGGATTGGAACCGTCAAATGACTTTTAACTTCCATTCACCAATAAAATTGGTTTGTTTATTAAAATGTCATAAAATTTTGATTTTTAAACTTTTCATGCATTCTTGATTAATTAAAAATAAGAAAAATTTAATCAAAATCATGCAAATAAAAGACAAATTACCACATGACATTGATAACAGAGTTTGGCATCTCTTGCCTATGTCTCTGGTCCACCCAATAGTGAGGACCATTTCTATTAAATTTATGCAACAAATGGATTAAAAATTCTTTGAAACACTTCACAACTTCCATCAGGCCTAATCTCTATCCAAGAATTCCACCTATGCTAATATACTCAAGCTCGACAACATGGAATCCTTCCTCAATCTTCAATCCCCTTCCAAATGTATAGAAGTCCCTCTACTTAACTATTGGTCTATCCAAATTACAATAATAATAATTTTAACTTCTATTTTTAATTACAAAACATAATTAAAAAGTCTTACTTACTATGTACTAGGTTGGATAATAGATCAAAATCCATTTGCTAGCTTTCTCCAAGCTTCCATCTAGCTCTCAGCCTCTAAAATAATAATACATAGTCGGCTGAATGCTTACATTCAAATATAAGTTCATGCCTTTTATAACACTTCCAAACCCATAGCTTGGGTGGTCAAGGCATATCCATTTTTCATGGGAGGTTCGTGGTTCAAGTCTTTGTCCTTACCTTTTATTTCATGGGCTTATATTTAGTCCCACATTCTCAAAAACACAATGGCTTTTAATCTTTTAAAAGGTTGGCATTTACCTTATCAAGTACCAACTACCCTTTTTGTGGGCTCGAGGCACCACATTTAGCATTGGTTTGTTGGTTTATGTACCAAATTTATTATATATTCTAACTTTGAATAGGTATATGGCTCATTATTTGAGCTTAAAATGTCAACATAGACAGGTATATGGCTCAGTCTTTGAGCTTAACTTGAGGGTCTTCAATTCTCAAGCTTAACTCAATAATGTAGATGGAAGGGCCTTCATGGAATAACAACATGGCAACTATTATTTCTCCCATATGGCTTAATGGGGCTCATCCATTCCCTCTCGACCCTTGGTCAATTATGTTTGAATTTGACTCCATGCTTGAGGTTTGGTTACAATGCAATGTATAGTTTATAATTCTTAGATATTAGTCCCATATGTGGGGAATACAAGGCATAATAAGGATTTAAATAAAATTTCATATTCATATAGATTCAAAGATGGAGGCCAAGGCACCCCTCCTTAATCAAGTGTGTCGACCCTCGCTGAGGGCCCCTAGCGAGCCAATAACGGGGCCCATAGTTCTCCATACGACCACCTATCAAAGATCAGAGGCTAAAAAAAACCAAACACTAAACTAAATTTTTGCACAAATGTACAAAAATAGACTACCACATGCCAATAGGTGATTGGTCCACTTGTCACATTCAAATTGTGACACATTCTTATTTTGCCTATCATAAAATAACTTTAGCAGCCTATAACTTGGGCATTCAGACTCTATTTTGCAATCTAAAAGAAGCACCAAAAATATCTTGACGATCTCTTCCATGTGTAAGAGGTTTCCTCATGACTTGGAAACTTTTTTTGAATTTAGCTCCATATCACACCTCCCTACAAAAGTGGCTTTTGGTCTCCAAAAGTCTACTATCTCATGAAAATTAATAACTAGTCTACTGCATCACATAAACCAATCATAGAAAGAGATAAAAAATTGGAAAAATAAATGATTCACAACTCAATTTAAAATGCCTACAAAATGGCATGAGTAAATTAATTTGCAACTACTAATAAATTGATCATAACATACCAAAATTGTCTACCCATGTCATATCATGTAAAGTAGTGAACTTTCAAATAACTGAAACAATTCCCAATGTAATCACAAAACAAGTTTGTTAATGCCAACAACATAAAATAAATGTTGTATAAATTTTGAAATATAATGCCCTAGTATGCGACTTACAATGCTAAGCAAATGTAAACAACACAAAGTGTATATTTCCTAACATCTAAACATGCCCATAGGGTCTTACAATGCATCTATACATCCATGTGCCAAAATAGATACATTCCCAAAATAGTATTTAAATATGAGACAAATGTTTTAAGGGAATTAACTTAACCCACAACATTCATTCTTCTATTATCTCCAACTGATCAAATGACTTAAAGTCCTATAGACAACTCACTCAGAATAAATAGGAGATTCCAAAACATAAAGCTATTCATCATAAGGCGAGAATTGAAATACTTAAAATGATAAACCTATCTCAAAGTGTTCTCAAAAAATCTACTAATGCATTATCAAATCCTTTTCTTTCCCTTAACCGAATTCTTAACAATGCTTTGAAAAATAAATGCATTATAAATCCACTTAATCAAATTTTCTACCTAGTTAACTTGATTTCCTTAGTGTATTCCTCAACATCATTATATATTGATTTAACTTCATTGAACTTATTAATAGGTTGATAAATCATCTTAGTTTTACCATTTCTAGAATGAGAATATTATTGAAGTTTAAGACAATGATCAATCTGATGTCCACTCATATGGAAATGAGTGCATAAAACCTTCTTAGGTGAGGTTTCCTTTTTACCTCTTCTCACTTTGCCATGACGAGAATGGTTATTAACACCTGCAATCTACTTAATCAAAGCATGTATCTTCCAAAAAAATGCAACACTATGGTTATGCATCCCATAAAAAGTGCAAGGAAATGATTGCATCATCTTCTGAATGTTAAATCCAAATTTATTAAACATAAAAAGTGGATTAGAAGATTTAGTGCTAACTCTAGTGTAGGAACTAGGAAGTAGATTCTCAATACCTATTCTACATGTTCTATTACACTACACATGCTCTGCTAGTGGCCTCAGACCTTTACTATCAGAATCTTGTCTTCCTTTAGCCATGAAGGAAGTTTCTCTAATATCCACCTGCTCACTAGTGTAACCCAAACCTGCATGACGAGATCTATGCTCTACCTAGATTGGGTTAATAATTCCTTGGCCATCTTGACCAATAGATCTTCCATTAAAGCCCATTTTATTCATCAATTGTGATCTTATACCCTTAGTGTGTTGTTCAAAACTACCAAAAGCATCATTACTTGAATTCTAATCTGAATGGAAAGAAGAAGATGATTTACTTACTAAATAACTTATAGTGTACTTAGTCATAGTCTTTGCATCTAAAGTAGAAGGTATTGCCTTCTTTGGTTCACCACACTATAATTTGATCAAGATCTCATTCTTAGATTCAATATCTAATTTCAAACATGTAACTTGCTCTTCAAGAGCTAAGATCTTTCATCTCAGGAATGCATTCTCATCTTGAATCTGAGTATTGATGGCTTCAAGCTCTTCCATCTTGGATCTACGTGACAACTTGACCATGGTTTCCTACAAATACACTAATTTTAAAACTAAACACTACAATCTAATTAGGTGATATTCATAACTGATAAACTGAAAGCAACTATCAAATCACATAATCATAAGCTAACCCTACTTTCTAATTGCTCTAATACCAATTTGATCTAGAAACTACACGAATAAACTCAAAGTGAAGTTTAAAACTATGGATTTTGAATTTATCAAACTTAACAAATTCTCAAAAGAACTTGCAAATTGTTTGGAATTTATGTATTTTCAGTTATTGAATTGGATTGGAACCATCGAATGACATTTAACTTTGATTCACCAATAAAATCAGTTTGTTTTTAAAAATGTCATAAAATGTCAATTTTTAAACTTTGCATGCATTCTTGATTAATTAAAAATTAATTAAAAAAATTAATTAAAATCATGTAAATAAAAGACAAATTACCACGTGACATTGATAACATAGTTTAGCATCTCTTGCCTATGCCTCCAAGTCCACCCAATAGTGAGGATTGTTTCTATTAAATTTGCACAAAAAATGGATTAAAACTCTTTAAAACACTACACAACTTCCCTTAGGCCTGATCTCTATCCAATAATTCCACCTATGTTGATATACTCAAGCTCAACAACATAGAATCCTTCCTCATTCTTCAATCCCCTTCGAAAGGTGCATAAGTCCCTCTACTTAACTTTTGGTCTATCCAAATTATAATAATAATAATTTGAACTTCTCTTTTTAATTACAAAACATAATAAAAAAGGCTTACTTACTATATATTGGGTCAGATAATGGATCAAAATCCATTTACTAGCTTTCTCCAAGCTTCCATCTAGCTCTCAGCCTCTAAAATAATAATACATAGTCAGTTGAATGCTTACATTCAAATATAAGTTTGTGCCTTTTATAACACTTCCAAACCCATAGATTGGGTGGTCAAGGCATATCCATTTTCCATGGGAGGTTTGTGGTTCAAGTTTCTATCCTTTCCTTTTGTTTCGTGGTCTTATTATTAGTCCCAAATTCTCAAAAACAAAATGGCTTTTAATCTTTTAAAAGGGTGGTGTTTACCTTATCAAGTGCTAACTACCCTTTTGGTGGGCTAGAGGCACCACATTTAGCACTGGTTCATTGGTTTATGTACCACTTTAGTATATATGCTAATTTTTAATAGGTATATGGCTCAATCTTTGAGCTTAAACTGAAAACATAGACAAGCATATGGCTCGGTCTTTAAGCTTAACTCAGGGTTCTTCAATTATTGAGCTTAACTCATTAATGTAGTTGGAAGGGCCTTCATGGCATAGCAATGTGGAAACTATTATTTCTCCCATATGGCTTAATAGGGCTCATCCATTCCCTCTTGACCCTTGGTCAGTTATGTTGGAATTTGACTCCATGCTTGATGCTTGGTTATAATTTAATATATAGTTTACAATGCTTATATATTAGTCCCATATGCAAGGAATACAAGGCATAATAAGTATTTAAATACAATTGCATATGAATATAGATTTGAAGATGGAGGCCAAGGCACCCATCTGTAATCAAGTGTGTTGACCATCATTGAGGGCCCCCAACGAGCCAATAGTAGGGCCCACAGTTCTCCATATGATCACCTATCAAAAATTGAAGGTTGAAACAAAACCAAACACCAAACTAAATTTTTGCACAAATGTACAAAAATAGACTTCCATGTGTCAATGATTGATTGGTCCACTTGTCACATTCAAATTGTGACACCTCCTTATTTTTCCTATCACAAAATAACTACATCATCCTAAAACTTGGGCATTTAGACTCTATTTTGCAATCTAAAAGAAGCACCAGAAAGTTCTCGATGAGCTATTCCATGTGCAAGAGGTTTTATCATGACTTGGAAACTTTTTCCAAACTAAGATCTAGATTAGATATGAAGTTATGGCTAGGGTATTTAAATAAGTAAGAAGGCCAAACTTTCTCATAGAAATCATGGATATGATTAAAAATAGTAGAATAATTTATCACAAAATTGAAAGATCATAATTCTAATCTAGAAGGAGTTCAGATTGTAGTTATAACATCCATCATCATCCAAATATTTAGGATTCTTGATAAAGGGATGAATATATCAAGTAAATATTCCTTTAAAGACTTAAATCAAATATTTCATGAGGAAGGGGAACTCGTGCTTAACTTGTTCATCAGTCCATAAGGGGTCACTAAGGGGATTAAGAGATAAAGTATTTTATAACCTTAGAAGAGTGTATCCTAATGGATCATCAATTTTTTCACATGTGATGGATAATATATCTCATTAGGAGGAGATTACATGAATACTTTTGAATCATCATATACATGTATGAGATAAAACCTAAATGGAGGGTGAATATGCCTTATTTTATATCATATATGGTATCATCCATATTATGGTAGATAAATGTTTTCAAGGCTTACCATCTATTAGACACCATGGGTTGATATAATTAATATGTCAACACCAATTACTTAATAAGGTAGATTGAGAATCCAAATGGGAGACAATATTGCAACAAATTTTAAAGAGAAAAACTAAGGTAAAAGTAATGCCATTATATTACTCCCTTCCACCTAGATCTACCTTGAGAGAATAAATTTAAAATGAGGAACCATCTCTAAAATTATAAAATAAGAGGAAGCATAGGACAAGGACTTTAAAATCCATTTATAAGGAAGCTCTAAATCCTATTCATAAATAAATACCTCTTATGGAAATATCAGATGATGAAGAAGAATCTCCAAATATATCTCAGCCCATGGTCTTGAGAAAGAGTGTGAGAATGAAAAAGACTTCCATTAAGGAGTTAGCATCAGAAACTCTAACTAAGAGAAGAATACTTATCCTCTCTAAAGAGGATAATTTTGACAAAGATAATGTGCTTTAGAAATCCTTGGAAGCCTCACTCAGAAGCAATATTTTAAATCTTTAGAGGACTTAGAAAAAATTATAGAATGGGTTATGGAGGATCCATCCATTAGCATAAAGTAACATGCATCTATGGTAGAGGAGATTAATACTAAATAAGTAGTAGCAAAGTCCACTCAACCCTATTCATCCAAGCCACTCTTAGACAAATAGAAATCTATAATTATAAAATAAGATGAGAATCATTTTGGTTAGGATGAGGAAGACCAGATGCAAAAAGTAATGTCATTTCTAAAAGTAGAAGCAACCATAAAACAAAAATTGAAGGAAGTAACATTCATCAGACAAAAAATACAAGGTTAAGAAGAAGATAATTTTTATTTACAAAATGTGTAAGAAGAAAATAAAACTCACTCAATAAATGTATCAAAATAGCTCAGCTAAAAGAATAAATACTAGTGCGTATAGACCAACTATATCATGGCATGAAGACCCAATTTTATTTTGGTGACATAATGGATACTTGGTAAAATACATGTCAAACCCTAAGGGAGGTGAGGGCATGAAATAATAAACTAAGGAGTGATCTTTAGTAAGAGAGGAAGAAAAAAGGAAAAAATAGAATCCATATCACATACAACTTGTGAATTAGGAGAGAAAATTCTTGTTTGTAGAAGACCTACCTCTAGGTATAGCCTCTTTATATAATAAAAATTCTATATATGGTAGTTAATAATTTCATGTGGGTTGTTGTATGACTTACAAAATTATAAATAATTTTTGGATGCCTATTAGACTAGTTTACCTAAACAATAAAATGTCTTATGTGAATTCTATTTGTGTAACTTTATCTTAGTACACATGTCCTCTTTTCTAATTAATTTATTTGTGGGAAAATCTTAGCTTAATGATTTCTATTCTACAATGAAAAATTATATTTCATGGAGGGATAGAATATATGACTATATTATGCAAGTCAAAATTGTTAGACTCTACATGAGGCCTAAATGTCCTAATCCAAATAAGTTAACCAAATATTTCTAAAATATTTTATATAATCTTGTGATTAGGGTACAATGTCAAATTATCTTAACAAAATCCATCTCAAATTTTGAGTATGCTCAAATCCATTTAATTACAACCCTTGTTGCTTATAATCAAAGGTGGGATACATTGAGTGTTCATTTGAAAATAAGAGAGGTCATTTCTCCAAATACTATCAAATGGTGTTTTAGGAGATATAGATCTATCATTGAATTATTAAAATAGTTTGGGAAAACATATGGGAAATAATGGATTGGCATGTGATATATTCCACCATTGATTCTCATACCTATGCCCTTATGGAAAAATACAACTCCTCAAGGATACTAACATTTTGAAATATAGAAGATCTAGGTTAGAGCATATAAAGGTAAGCATCCCAACACAACTACATTGGGATACATATTATGACACTTATGACATTAATAAGAAACCAGGAGATATTACTTCTAGTAGGGAATAAAGAAGGCCTTAGCTTGCAAGAGGACTTGAAATAAGTTAAGTGTTGGGGGAATAATCATCCCATAAAATGGCTCATTATATCTAAGTAATTACCTCATTATTACCATAAAATTATTCCTTTTAAGTGGATTCATATGTTCATAGTATAAATCCTTACTAATTCAAAGTAGAAAATGAGTACTTTACCTTAGTTATTCAATTTAAGTTTTGGTTGCCTATTAAATCACTTAATTTTTGTGTGAGATAATTAATATCTAACCACTTCATTTAATTTTGATTTATTTTAACTATTATTTGTATTTATTCTTCCTTGTGTTTCCCATTGTCACCTCCATCCTCTTCCATTCTTATGTATTTTTTAGCTTGCACCATTTCAAAAATGTGTTTCCTTTTGATGATTTCTACTTAAAATCATAAAAAAATATCAAAAATGCCATAATAATACGAATGATATAACTCTTTCAAACGTAAAGTAAAATCACTATCTCAATGGTGATTTATATTGGGTGAATATTTAGTTGATCAACTAACTAATGAGCAAAATAGGTCTCTTCAACCACATCATAGGGAAATTGGTCAGCTAGATGTGGAAGTTTACTAAATCAAAAGGGGACAAATCTCTCCTCTCATCAAGGGGAGGTTCCCTGTAGATATGCAGGAGCTATATACTATATATATAAATAGAAAATAACACTCAAGGGTAGGATAAACAATCCATCTCTCTTTTTCCAGAGATGATGTTCACAAATCAAGGGAGAAATCCTAATGAAATGATAGAAGACACTCCTCTTCTTTCAGAAGTGTTGTTCAACAGACAAAAGGAATATTTTAGGTGATGATAAGTAATTGTAACAAGGCGTAATAACACAGTAGGATGAAATGAGGCACAATGTCTCCTCCTCAACTGCCAAAGAATGAAATATGAAAGACAATAAGGGCATAAAGTCATCCCAAGATCCTTTATATAGGAATAGAAAAATAGACAAACTAAAGATAATTATGCAGCACAAAGTCTCTCCATAACCAGCTTTAGGACACCTTCCTGATCACTTTCACTAATTCTATTTATTTAATCAAATGGACAAAAAATGTATTAAGGAAACAGACATAAGAACAATTTCCCCAAGAACCATGCTATTCCAACACAAAGTCTGAAAAGTCACTTGTTTTCTTATTCAAATAATGAAATATGATCAACAATCTGAGCTCAAAGTCTCAGTAATGTCTTTCAATTTGGGCTGAGTTTCATTTCTGATTACAGACTAAGATCCCTAAAATAATAAGAGAGTCAAATATATAGTGCTCCAAGAAAGACTTGGGTGCTTTGTTTCACAAAAATGTGTTACGATGCATTCAATGCCTTTAATTTATTTTAAATTCTATCCATGGGCTATGCTAAAATCAAGTGTCAGTCTTTAATATGGCCAACCTAATGTGTTTCTTGATATGCATGCAACTATTTGCTTTACTCAATGCAAAAAAATGGACCATGAAATTGAATGTTCATGCTCTTCTAATGTCCACTTGGTGGGCTACTTTACCTTCTAGAAACATATCTTATGCATAGATATTTTTTATCTTTCTCCATCGTTCCCTCTTTCCTTATTGTATTTCATCCTTATCTATGTGATCTGAGCTCTTAGGCTATCTCTTTTGGTCTTGCTAGAATCTTACAGTCTTCCATAAGTAGTTTTTCCATTTGGCATTTTGGCCTTTTACATTAGGGTCCATGTTCCAGCTTTCAAAGATCAACAGCTATTTCATCTCCATGAATTTGACAATGTTCAGGCCCATCATCACTTGAAAGCCAATGGCTAGTTTGCTGCCCTAAATTTGACGTCTTCAAGACCATCATTGTTAGGAAACTAATGGTTAGTTTGTTACCCTATATTTGATGACTGTGGGGATGTCACTAAATGTTTGGATCCCAACATCTAGTTCATGGTGTTTAACTTTGATGTCTATGGGCCCATCAATCTCCTTGGAAATTCCTTTAGCATTCTTATTTTGTCCTTCCCAGAGGGGACCTACCCTTCGGGGTCTTGAGAAATAGTTTGCTTTAGTCAGTGAGATCCCCCCTCATAAGGATTCTTACCCTTCAGGTGGTCTTCAGATGGCCTTCAGACTTCTTTCTTAAATGGGCTTTAACCTTCAGGGTTTTCCTTCAGACAAAAGTCTGAAGGAATTCCTTCAGACATTTTGTCCAACCTTCCCTTTGTTTTTCTTCGATGGAATTTTATTTTCTATCAGGTTTATTTCCTTTGTACAAAAGTCTAAAGGAATTCCTTTAGACTTTTTGTTTGAAGGAATTATTCCTTTATAACTTTGCCATAGGAACTTTTTTGAAGGAATTCCCTTGTTCCCTTAGCCTTTGAATCAATCCACTTGCTCCCTGCCTGCCCTTTGCAACAGCTATTTTAGCTACAAAGTCACCTTTTATATTTTTTCAATGGTCCACTTTGGTTTCCAAGTGCCCTCTACAAGGGCACATGTCCTTCAAGCTCTTGGAAGACCCTTTTAAACTTCCCGATTGAAAAAATGACTAAGTGTTAAACCTATTTCTTTCCTACAAAGTCCATAGAAACCAACCTACACAGTCTGTAGAAATGAGTTCATAGATCTGGGGGAGTCCATAGAAGTGACAAACCAGCTTGCAGAGTCTATAGTTTTGAGTTCTTGAGATTCCAAAGATTTAAGCCTGCAGAGTTCGTAGTTTTCTGAAAAGCTTGAAAAATGGAGAATTTGAATGCACAAAATAATTTTTGGGAAAGGAAGAGATAATTTTGGCTTGTGGGGCCAAAATAATTCAAAATAGTTCAAATTTTGTCCAAAAAATGACTGATATTTTTGGGGGACAACAATTTATCAATTTGTTGAAATTTTGTGTGATAACTTGTTAGACAAGTCATAAATCTAAGAACAATAGAAACAACATAAAATTTTTCCAATAGTGTTTGGTGAATATTCTATGGGTTTAATGGTGCATTTTATTTGAAAAATATAAAACATATATTCCCCTTTTAAAATAATATTGGAATGTTTTTTAAATGAAACCTATAAATTATGGAACACAACTCATTCCTCTCATATTCTGAGTTTATTATCACTACCTAATATTTATTTTTTAATTGTAAAAATTGGTAATATGGATGGTGGAAAATATAAATTAAAAAAAAATGAAAAAAAATTAAGAGGATCCTAAACAAAGGGCTAATCATATTATTGCAAGTGATAAAAAGACAAAGGTTTTCCTCTTTATGTTTATTTTAAAATAAAATATAAATTTTGAGATTGTTGATTATCATAAGAGAGTGTATTTTTTTAAATATTTCTATCGAGCTATAAAAATAAAATGAACATAAAATTTTCCACTTCAAACCTTGCATAGGGTGGATAAAATGTAAAAATTATAATTTATTGGTGTTGGGCATGAAAGTGACAATTTAAATTCCACTATGAATAACACTCCCATATGGTAATCAGCCTCTTTCATTTGAGCCTATAAATAAGATGTTGACATTTAAGCCCAAAAAAATAAAGTCATAGAAGAATACATTAAAAATATATTTTCATCTTCCTTCTACGAACATGAGAAAAATAATAGGCATAGTGAGATGCAAACCAAAAGTGTAGATGTGGTGATATTGAGCACAAGTATGCAAATTTTTTTGATGAAAATCCAAGTAGTAATCAAAATATTTTTTGGTAACTTTTAGTGCCATGATTTTTTGATCCTAAACTCACCTTTGAAGACATCAAATGAATATTTTGGTCAACCTTTCTAGGTGTAAGAGCCATAAATCAAATATTTTATAGGATTGTCTGATATTGTTTACATTAAATCTATTAATTTGAATCATAATCCTTACATTTATGAGGAAAAAGTGTTTGTCATAAGTCATATTATGGATCCAATAAATATGTGTATTCCTCTTATCCATAGTCAAGTGTGTAAATCCATATTTGTTTCCCCAACCCATGTATCATTTATTCCCCATGAATGTAATTAAAACCATGATGTGGTTATTTCTTATGTATTTTTAATAATGTTCATCATCTTTCCAAAACTTGTCTAATAAGGGCTCATAATTTTCCAAAACTATGAATGGTGATGTTTAGTTATTAATTTTTTACTTTCCCTTTGTATAAATTTTGAGTTCATGTATAATTTTAATTAGTGTATTTCCATTTATTTTTTATGTTGTGTTGTGTATTGTGTGTTTCACCTTTCCCATGTTGATATTTTTTGCCTCCAAAGTGTTTGGTTTGTGTTATTTTCTTGTGAACTTGTTATTTTAGTGAAGGTATGGAAAATATATTTAAATTCAATATGTACGATAAAATATATGAATTATATGACATGTGTACAAGTGGAAACTAATTTATTGGATAAGGATTAACATTCCAATATTGGCCAACATTATAGGATGAATTTAGGAGAAAATAATAATGATGGTGGATTCATCAATGTGGTGAAATCAGGTGTTGGGTTGAGTATATAAGATAATAGTTCCAAGTGTAGGCACTACAATTTCACATAGTAATAGTTTATCTGAGTGTATGTCTTGAGTCCCATTTCTTATTCCATCCCTATTTCACCCCATGTAGCTACCCAGTTACTATCTTACCCTTACCCCATGTAATTAGTTTTATTAATAATAGTTTTACTTAAGTAATTTATTTAAATACTTATGAGTAATTAAAATATAGCTAAATCTACCAAATCATAATAAAAGTAAATAGTTTTAACCCCTTAACAACTCCCTCACCATAAAAAATCCATTAAACAACTTAATGCCTAGTTTAAATTCATGGTCGTAAGAATAGCCCAAAATTGGTATTGATCCCTATGATCAATGTCGATATTGTTGAATTGATGTTAATTTAACCATAGACCTCCCTAGAATAATTGACTATAATTCTACACCCATAATTCTACACTAGAATGCTAAAATAATTTATATGGAATGACTTACAAATAAATGCTCGCCTATTGGAAATCCATGCTCCTACATCAGCCCCTCAACATTCATCCATAGGTTAGAAAATATCTCATCAACCTCACAACTATTCTAGGTTTAGAGTGTTTTCAAACTAAGTACATTTAACCAATATAATACCTAAACCATCCTAAGCTATCCTAGATCTCATCAAACCAATACATAGTCTTTTATTTTAAGAACTTTATATATACTGTCAGAATTGATCTCAATTCACAGGATTGGCATCAATCCTATAAGATCAAGATCAATCTCTAATTAAATTATTTTATTTCTAAAATCCAAACCTATTTATGTTATCACCCCTAAATTAATCTTAATCATCTATGTATTGAGCCACAGGTTTCACATGTAGATGACAACGATTGAAGTTATACATGATGAAATCATCATTTATGATTTACCTATAATCTAATAGAATTTATTATCTAAAAATAATGATATTTCATTCAAATTATGCCATTTTTGATTAGTTATAAGTCATACAAGCATAAGAAGACTCAGTTGAATTTTATTCCCATGCTCATTTTACTAATCTCCATGTAATAGATGTAGATTAATTTTATTTATTGAAATTTCATATCTATATCCCTACATGCATATTGTAATTTTATTTACTATTTTTATTCACTTGAGTGATTTATAAATTAGAATGACATCCTTATTAGGAAGTGTTCCACTTCTTAGTAATGGTTTAGTACCAGGCAACCTACTAACATATCCTATTAATCAATCTTTTTCAAGTTTTCTCATGTTTTTAGGTAGTATTTTCTAGCCAAAAAGGATATCCCATGCTCACTTGATCAATGATGCACAATATTTGGAATCATAGGTAAGCCTTAAAACCCTATATTTTCAATTTAATTTTTTAGTAGTATATTTTATGAAGAATGAACAAAAACCACTTAAACATTCTGGCACACTTGGTGGGACTCTTTTTGGGCCTCACTATTCATGATTATTTATTTTATTTTCTTTTTGTTTTATTTAATTTAGTAAAAAAAATTCTTTATTTTTAATTCAAGTAATAAAATAAAAAAATAAAAATATCAAAAAATATATAAATTATTTTCTTTTTAAAAGAAATAGTTTTTTTAAAAATTTATCTATTTAAGAAACACGTCAAAAAGAGGATTATTTCAAAATTTTTATTTTCACTCCTTTATTCATGCTATGTAATCATTATAATATTGAAATTTGAAATAAAAGTAATCCTACCCAGGTAGACCCACTTGGATTTCATCACCAAGGGAAAAACTGACTCGATGTTTTGGTTCGAGTATAAATAATTTGTTAGTAGTATAACTAATAAATTCCTAACACCCTTATTGTTTCAAGGTCATGAAGTGATGGGGTATACCCCAATAAAAATCCATGTAATACCACCAAAATGTATTTAGACCTCATTGTAGCTTTATGTATATCTAGGATTCCATCTATAAAAAAACTTGAAACCAAACTTAGCGCTTACCACTTATTAGGACCTTTGTTAGCCCAACACCCCATCACATTCTAATGTTTATTCATAAAGACAAACAAAAATAATTTAGTATGTTTAAATAAAGTGTGTACTTTATCCTCACTAAGATGAGATAAGTAAAACAAGTGTGATTTTACATTTATCCTTTGTTTTTATTATTTTAATACTACATTGTTGTAATGTGATAATATTCATAGAAAAAAATAGATTCATTTCATTCATATTAATCAATTTAACATTCACCAAACCCTCTACCTCTCCTTAATCCATTAGGAATGGTCTCCCTCAATTTCATCCTCAGGGAGATCTTGATTTTGAAAATATATTCGATAATAATCTGATCACCCTAAGTCATTAACTTCTTACAAAATCCATACAAATAACTATTTCCCCTCATATACAATCCTACCAATTCTTATATGACATTCCACCAAATACATATGAATGGTACACAATATCCATGTTTTCTTGATCTATCAACTTGTCACTACCAATAGGTTCTAATAATGGCATGACACAACCTCTAGATACCCAATCACTATTAGTATCTAGTAGTCTTATTATGACCATTATTCCAACTAAAAATGTCACTACAATGCAACTTATAAACAACCAACCACCCTCTCCCATACTTCATAATTTAGTAGTCTCCATCCTAGTGACTCTCCCTCTGATCCAAACTTACATAACCTCTAATCCCTAACATACCATCCAACCTCCACTATCCACAAAGTAAATACCTCTGAGTCAAACATTGCAACAAAAAATCCCTTTAACTAACCAATACAAAATTAAATCCCAACCCCTTATGTGTAATTATCCTAACCCATCCCAAAAAAAATCTTTCACTTATATTCCCTCGGTATGTCATTGCAACTCAACTGACCATTACAATTTCCTTTTGGTATCCCCTTTCATAGCCACTCCTAATTTCAATCCTCCTTATCAAAATTTGAAGCAAAAATTCTTAGGAGGTATCCTTAAACAAAATCCCTAGTTAGACCTCATGCACATATTCATCGATAGGATGATAAACTTAGAAGCCTCTATCTCCAGGCAAAAAGACATGCTTATATACAAACAAATCTATAATGAACCTATTAACCTTTTCATTCTAATAAGGCCATATCTAACATAGTGTAAAATTCCAAATTTTATGAAGTTACAAAATAAGGAAGATCCATAACAACATATTAGGTCATTTAGGCATGCATGTTACCTTATAGCCCATGATGATGCCTTTCTTTTAAGGACTTTCCCTATATCAACCATAGGGATAGCTCTAGCTTGGTATAGTTATATCCCCTAACATTATTTATTCTCATTTAAATAATTACTTCAAACTTTATTATAATTTTTTTTAATTTATATTCTGAGTAAAGTAACCATCACTAAACTATATACCATTAAGCAATTTGAAGATTAGTCCATTGTAGACTTCATTTCTAGGTGGTGAGGCCTTATAAATCAATTAAGATTCTCCCTTCCTCAACCTAAATTGATTGAATTATTTTCAAGGTTGTATGCTAAACATATCTCATCCATGCTATAAGATCAATCATTGAAAATCTTTGATGAATCCTTTATTATGGCTTGTAAGATAGAAATATGAGCTTTAGAAGAAAGGGAAGTTAAGTTATGCAATAAAAGATTTAAATGTGATCCTTCTAGAAGGACCTACAATAATAAACAAAAAATCATAGGTAATTTTGTTATTCTAAATTCATCTCCTCTATCAATGACAAACCAACCAAGCTCTTTGCAAACACAACCATAGAGAAACTCAACATAGTTTCCACCTAGGCAATACATGCTCTTTGGGTAATCTTATGTTGCTATTTTGTAAAAATTAGTAAAATAAATAGTTATTAAGATACTTATTATTAGACCTATTGATAACTCTCAACCAGAACCTAATTGGTATAAATAAAGTGATTTTTTCACTTACTAACACATACGTAATGATGAGATTAATATATGTCACTATTTTAAAAACTTGGTCTATAACATCATCAATTGAGGGGAGTTGCAGTTAGATAACCCAAATACTCCTTATAATCAATCCCTAGACATATTTAGGCATCCGTTCCCAAACCATTTGTCCTCATATAAATCCATACATAAAAATATGGGAGGCACCCCATATCAAGACACCCATGTAATAAATACCATCCATGATCAAATTTTACCTAAAAAAGTTAATAATACACCTAAATCATCTTCTAAAATAATAAGGATACCAAACCTCCTTATAGGAGATCATTTTTAACCATTTGAACCAACTAAGCCCATTTTTACTATCCACCAAAGCCTTCCTCATCTCATTACATGGGATCCTCTAGAAGAAGGATCATCCAAACACATTGAAAGTCACCCATGAAAAGTGGAAAATATAAAATTATTCTAACCACATGGGATAAGTTCATTGGTATTCCAAATGTTAAATCTTTAAAACATTCACCTATAAGGCTTGAACTTCCCCAAACATCCAAAAATAAATATCTTTGTAAAAATACACTCGCTACATCTAACCATGCTCAAAAGGGGAAAATAGTTATGGCCAAAGGTTAAATGAATCCATTTATCAATTCTAATGATTTCAAAATAGTCCCATTACCATATGAAAGACAATACCCACCACTATTTATAACTACTCAAATTAATCAAAATAGTTATGATTAATAATGGTGCTAACATTAAAGTTATCTCTTCACATACATTTAAAAAAGATCAACTTCCAAAAATAGTTATAGTACAATCCCCAAATGTCTTGTGAGCTATCAATGATACAATGGATATTAATTTGGGAATCATTGTCCTCCCTAACCAAATAGTTACTTGTATCCTTCACAAGTTATTTTATGTTATAGAAGGCAAATTTCCATATAGTATCATCTTAAGATGTACTTGGATCATATATATGCATTATATTCCATCCACATTGCAATAATACATCAAATAAAAGTATGAGGTCCAATTCCATATTTTCATAGCTAATATTCATCCATTCAAAACCTACAACTTAAGATTTATACCTAAAGATGTTCCACTCCATCTAAATCACCAACATCCAATGAAGCATCGACTAGTTTGATAATTTCTTCATCATGAATCCATGATAAGGATTCCCTTGACTCCATATCCAAAAAACTATTGATATGAGCATATCAATTATTGACACTTAACATCCTTCCTATTCCTCAAGAGCATGGGCACCCATATAAACTATCTAATTATCATCCACCATAGATGTTGTTTCTTTCAACCCTTATTTCCTCTAGACTCATTTATTCTATAGAGGGATTAATCAATCCTCCTCATATATTGATGTTCAAACTCATGAAAAACCATTCTCCTCAAATTTATCATTCCTATACAAACCAAATTTTGCTCAAATGTATTTATAATGATGCACTTGAAAAGGCTTTGGTATGGGACATTATGAGTAGGGACTACATGATGTCACACTAGGAGATTTTAGGAAACTCATGAAAAACATTCCCTTAGGTTCAGAAAAAATCCTAAAGCCATTCCAAAAGTCACCCCTTTATGCAATCTCAAAGAGAATATTATAGTGTAACCATTAATGTTCCCCCTAAAATGGATGATGTCATTTCCATTTTCCATTTTTTTTTTTAGTGAAGACTATCAACCTAAGACCTCTCACATATCATAAAAATAGAGAAACTAAATCCATTCCCCTTACCTACCCTAATATGATAGAGTAATATTCTCCTACCATCTTGGTTCTTCAGTGTCAAGAATCTAGAACATAAATGCTCTCATACCACTTTGTCAAGATCTAGGAAGCACACAATTGATTACCATGTACAAGCAACTAAATGCATAATTTAACCAGAATCACAAGTAACTAGAATTTAGAAATAACACATAATATGAGAGACAATACCCAATTGTATTAATACTCTTCAAGAAGGAAATAGAACAAAGAAGATGCCACAGTCTTCTTCCTTACACACCTCTAAGGCTCCCACACCTCTAGGGTATAAATAGTAAATCTCTTCAAGAGTTATCTCTCTTACAATATCAATTACAAACACAACTCAACACATAGAGTTGTCAACTAGTCAGTAACAAAACAACCAGTACACTAAGTACACACCACACTCCAAGTACACAATTGTACTTCAAGTAGATCTCACTTGATCTTGCTACCTGTTGTGTTGCTAACCTCCCTGATCTTGCACACCTACAAATCACTCTAGTTCTACACACCTACAAACCTAGATCTCGCACACACACACACACACATACACACACACACCTGTAGATCAACTGATCTTACTTACCATGCAGATCTCCAAACCTGGCCTTGCACACCTGCCAACCAATATCATACACACATGAAGAACCCTTATGATTCTCCAAACTAGCACCCCTATGGATCTTCTACCAGAACTTGCACAACCTACAGCTCTACTTGATCATACACACTTGGTACCCCTGTGGAACTAGGAGGAACACACCTTGCTCTCTTCACTTGAAGGAGCTAACCTTGCTCTTACTCAACTAGCACAAATTACAATACAGCCCATGAGTCTATTATATGGATTTCATGCAAACAATAATTAGACATCCAATTAAAATAATTAGAACCATAGCTCAAGACTAAAATTAGTCTTTACATGTAAATAACCCATTTAACTAACTAACTATTTGTCAATAACTAGTTCTGGAATGCACAGGCGACTGACATCAGTCCCTGTCTATCTGGAGGTGACCGACATTAGTCGATCTCTGACTGATGTCGGTAGACCTATGCTCTAAATATGACTGATGTTGGTTGGCCTAACCGACATCAGTTGATTTGTAGCTCAGCAACCTCCTCCATTTCTGCATATAATGAATCTTTTATCTCCACAACCATACAATCTCCCACTTGGAAATAAACAA
The DNA here is from genome assembly GCA_037957365.1 of Torreya grandis. Lineage (NCBI taxonomy): Eukaryota > Viridiplantae > Streptophyta > Pinopsida > Cupressales > Taxaceae > Torreya > Torreya grandis. The sequence continues at coordinate 110,001 of JARHVA010005990.1, forward strand.
CTGCACCTATACCTATACCTGTACATCATCTAATTTATTTCTTGGCTTGTATCCCTCTTCAAGCTCAACCTTGAAGACCAACCACCACAAATCTTGTGGTGCACCTCTTGTCATCCAAGTAAGCTACTACATCTACACCTATAAACCCATGTAGAAAAGAACTTGACCCTGCATAGCAGAAATCCCTACTGTCGGTCCCTCTCAGATACTTGAGAATCCACTAAACTACCCTCCAGTGCTTCTTTCTTGGATTGGCTCCAAACTTTCTGACAACTCCCACTACTGGGGCAATATCAAGGAGTACACATGTACTCAACCTCATCATGTGATTGGGGACCCTATTCTATGAACTATCCATCCATAGGTGTGCTTGCCATTTTGCATCTTGCACTACCTTCACACAATCATCTTGTGACAACATCAACTTTTGATCTTCCCTATCTCTAGGATTACTCATGCTAAAGAATTTTGCTACTCCCAAATTCTTCATGACATACCACTGAACTAACTTTACCTTTAACTCAGCAAAACCCTACATGTGTGACCCCATTACATACAGTAATAGGATAATGTCACGACCATCATCCAACCTAGTAAAGAAACACATAGTGGTTACAATGACATTGACTAAAGCCATGCTTTGTCATCCACCTGTCAAACCTGTAGCACTATCCTATAGCTTCTTCAAGACCATATGCCCTGGCCTTCCATCTCACGTGTCCATTCTCTCTATTCTTTAACCAAGGAATCCATTCATCTCTCAGTGCTTTTATCCCAGCTGGTAACTCTACCAAATCTCCCATTTGGTTCTTCTCCAAAGAATTCATGCCATGCTCCCACTGTTTCCTAGATCCTTCTTGCTCTGCAGTGAGCAACAAGTATAAAGAAGAGAAATAATGAATTTAAGGTGTACTTACCTTTTCAGTCCTCCATATGGGGGTTTGAGACTCCTTGACAGCTTCTTGTCTGCCCAAAATCCATTCCAGTGACTGATGTTAGTCACCACCTAGTCTGCATCTAACTGACATTGGTTTCATGCAACTGACCTGACTACTGACGCTAGTTATACTACTGACATTGATCACCACCTGCCTGACACCATTGAATTTGCTTGTATGCACATGACCGATGTCGGTGCCTGTCTGTTCGATGCTAGTTTCTCCTAATCGATCCCAATACCTGTGTTCTCTAGTGAGTGATGAATTTTTACCTGCAATCTCTCTTTGGATCAAAACCCTGTCCAAACTACCCTGCTTAGAGTTACTCATCCTTCTCTAGTAATCTCTATCTATCATCTCCTCCATGAACACCAAGGCTTTCCAATTCTTAATTCTATCAAACACATTTGACTTCCTCTTAAGAACATGCATCTCCTTCTTGCTCATGTGACCAAGCCTACAAGCCACGTCTTCACAATAGAAGAAGAATCAGTAATACAAGCAAGTAGATAAAGAGTACCTACTTTCTTACCACCAGCTAATTCAAGTGCATCCACTGTGAGAGTTCTTATGCATCTCTCATCACCCAACCTTCTTGAAGAAATTAGCCACATCTTCAAGACTAGGACTTGCATGACCTCTTTCAACACCCATGTGTTGGCCATCTACAATTTCAGCTGCACTTCCCCTTTGCCAATACATTGACAAGGCTCACCAACCCCTCTATTTGGGGCTGCATGGAAAGAGGCAACAAAATCTATAAACCAAGATTCTACTTTATCCAAGGAACATCCCAGAGCATCTTGTGCAACAACCCCTGCAACATCTGCTTCTTCAGTTCCTTCATGCTGATCCACTATCAACCAACAATTTTTCTTTTCCTGCTCTTTCTTTCCATAACACCGTAATTGACCATTCATGATTTTCAATTCCTCCATTCCTAGTGTACTTTCTTCTTCCATTGCTATAATCCCACTTAATTAGAAACCCCTGAGAGTGACCTGTAATCAAACACAAACCTACTCCCTACAACCTTAGCTCTGATACCAACTTGTCAAGAATCTAGAACATAAATTCTCTGATACCACTTTGTCAGGATCTAGGAAGCACACAATTGATTACCATGTATAAGCAACTAAATGCAGAATTTAACCAGAATCACAAGTAACTAGAATTTAGAAATAACATAGAATATGAGAGATAATACCCAATTGTATTAATACTCTTCCATAAGGAAATACAACAAAGAAGATGCCATAGTCTTCTTCTTTACACACGTTTATGGCTCTCACACCTCTAAGGAATAAGTAGTAAATTTATTCAAGAGTTATCTCTATTGTAATATCAATTACAAACACAACTCAACACACAGAGCTGTCAATCAGTCAATAACAAAATAGCCAGTACACTGAGTACACACTGCACTCCAAGTACACAATCATACTTCAAGTAGATCTCACCTAATCTTACTACCTATGGTGTTGCTAACCTCCCTAATCTTGCACACCTACAAATCACCCTAGTTCTACACACTTGCAAACCTAGATCTCTCACACACACGCACACACTTGCAGATCAATTGATCTTGCTTACCATGTAGATCTCCAAACTTGGCCTTGCACACCTACCGACCAAGATCATACACACATGAAGAACCCTTTTGATTCTCCAAACCATCACCCCTATGGATGTTCTACCAAAACTTGCACAACCTATAGCTCTACTTGATCATACACACTCAGCACCTTTGTGGAACTGGAGGAACACGCCTTGCTCTCTTCACTTGAAGGAGCTAACCTTGTTCTTACTCAACTAACACAAATTAAAATACAACCCATGAGTATATTATATAGATCTCATGTAAACAATAATTAGACATCCAATTACAATAATTAGATTTATAGCTCAAGACTAAAATTAGCCTTTACATGTAAATAACCTATTCAACTAAGTAACTGTTCATCAACAACCAGTTCTAGAATGCACAGGCAACTGACGTCAGTCCCTATCTGCCTGGAGGTGACCGACGTTGGCTGATCTCTAATCGATGTCGACATCCCTATGCTTTGAATATGACCGACATCGGTTGGCCTGATCGATGTCAGTTAATCTGCACCTCAACAACCTCCTCCATGTCTGCATACAGTGAAGCTTTTAGCTCCACAACCTAACATTCAGTGTTAAGATGATGATTATATCTTGACTTATTTAGGCATAGACAAATTTTACTTACATAATTCTCTATTGGTTGAAACATCTAGTCTTCTAAACAAAACCACCTTAGACATTAATATAGGGTCTCAAGATGCCTCTTAGACCATCATGAACATCAAGTATTTATAATATTCTTAGTATATCATAGTGAGTATTTTGTTTGGTCATATAAAAACATGCCATGTATCATCCCAACTATCATTGTTCAAAATGTTATCACCATCCCTAAAGCTAAACTGGTGAAGCAAAAAATATTAAAGATGCATCCTTATGTTTTTATTTTATTCAAAGAAGAATTGTATCTCCTCTTATCTGCTAATTTCATTCATCTAATTGATTACCCTCAAAGGGTTCCAATAATTTACATGTCATAAATCCCATGAGGGATCTCCAACACTTTATTGATTTTTAAAACATCAAACTCATCTATCCTTAAGACAACTTTCCTCTTCTTAACATTGATCAACTAGTGTAATTGATAGCTAACAAAAAAAAAATCTTTTATGGATCAATTTTCCATACATAATTAAATCCTTATCTCCTTAGAGGATCAACATAAGGATTCCTTTATTACCCCCTGGGGGACACTTTCCTATAAGGTAATGCCTTTCATCCTCAAGAATGCATGATCGTCTTATAAAATAGTTATGACATATATTTTTCATGATATAATCCACTAAATTATCAAAGATTATATGGATGGCCTTCTCATAAATTCAAATCTCTAAAAATAGCATATCTCTACTCTTAAAATAATCTTTGACTACTTAATCTAATTTTATATCCATCTCAAATCCAAAAAGTGAGACCGATAAGCTTTTGGGTTTTATCATTTCTATTTATAGTATAGACGTTGATCCTACTAAGATTAGGGATATGATAGAAATTCCATCCCCATCCGACCTTAAGTAACTTCATAGCCTACATGTAAAATTATAGTCCATTCATCATTTTATCTCTCAACTATTTGATTGATGTCAATCATTCCATATCATTTTAAGGAAAAATACTTTTTTAATATGGGACTCTAATTCTTAGAAGGTCTTTGAATCTCTAAAAAACTCTCTCATATCCCCACTAGTTCTTATTCTTCATGATGAATAGAAACCTTTATTCTTATATATTTCAACCATAGATCATGCTTTGGGGGCCATCCTTTCCCATCATGATGTGCAATATAGAGCATAGGTAGTTTATTACATAAGTTGTACTCTCATTGAATATGAGACACACTATACACATATAGAAAAACTATGTATGGCTTTGGTTTTTATGGCTTATAATCTTTTCTATTATCTATTTAATCACAAAAACTAAATAACCATAAATAATGATGCCATCAATTTTATGCATTTGAAGCCTTAATAGAATCAGCATATGGTTAGATGGCTCATTATTTTATCTAAATTTAATCTAGAGTTTGTCTATTAAAAGTTAGTTAAAATACAAATCATCACTAATCAGTTAGTTAAATCACCTCTTATAGGTGGTCAACCATTTAATTTTGAATTCCCCAATGAATCTATCACTTTCACATTCAAAATGGATTCTAGTTATTAGATTATATGATTATTCTATGCATCTAAATGTGAACTTGGAGGGTGTGATTAAATAATTTTAATACCTTTAGAGGGCATTCCTATACCTTTATCCTTCAAGCTCAATTTTGACTACACAAATAACATGGAATAATATTAATTTTTAATTATAGACTTTCAAATTACTTTAACTATAAGTGTTAAGTCAATTTGTATCTATGGGGATTACTAATTGTTAGTCAATTAGATCAATGGCACATATTAGTGAAAAAATGATATCCTTCAAAAATGCAAAATGTTATCTGATCAGTTATTATTCACCCTTAATCACTATGCCATCCAATCCACTCCTTTCTCAACCAATAAATTCATGGATACCATGGCTTCCCTATCTTCCTTTATCCCATCCTCCTCTCAAGAATCCAATTTTTTTTTCTTCATCCAAAAAATCAACCAACCCTCTTATACTAGAACTAATCTACCATCTCTCCATAATGTGGAAGAAAATCACTTAGATTAACGATATACATAGACATTCAATTATTTGTCTAAAGGTATTATCCATATTGATCTATCTAAAAATGGTAAGCATTCCTTTTAGAATTAAACCACCTATTATGTTATACTAGGGGGTGCTCTCTATAAGCAAGGATTCTATGGTATACTCCTTTGATGCCTATATAACTATGAGGCTACCCTCACAAAAAATGAAACACATGATGGGTTATATGGTGAACACTTTAGCAGTCTAGCTATTTCTAATAAAATTATATAAATAGGTAATTATTTTACCACTTTGAATTTGGACTATTGTGAATATGTCAAATAGTGTCTGAAATGTCAACAACACACTAATATATCACACATCCCTAGTCACGTGTTATATATAGCTAGAGATGTTTAGCCATTTTATCAGTGGGGGATAGATCATATAAGAAAAATTAATCCCAAATCTTTTCAATGACACATTTTTATCATTACCTCCACCAAATATTTCACTAAGTGGGTGGAGGTTATTCCCTTTATTTTGACCAAATTAGACAAGATTATTGATTTTATTAATCATTATGTTATCTATTATTTTGGTGTCACTCATAATATTATTATAGATAATGGAATTTTTTTATAAAAATAATCAATTGAAAATACTATATGATTATTTTAAGATTAAGTTAATCTTTTCTCTGCCTTATTATCCATAAGCCAACGAATAGGCTGAAGTATAAAAAAACCATTATCAAAATTCAAATATAAGTAGTCAATGAGGTTGTAAATAATTTGCATCTTGACATTCCTTTCACTTTGTGGGCTTATTTCACTAGCATTCAAACCCCTTTGAGTACTACTCCTTTCTCTTTAGTTGATGCCATAAAATTTGTCCTCCCTCTAGAAATACAAATTCCTTCCTTTTAGATTTATTTTAGTAACATTATTTATGAATAAGATTATCATCAATAATGATTAGTGGCATCTTGAACTCTTAGATGAGCATAAATATATGGCCCTATATCATCTCCATGTATATCAAGAAAGAATAAAATGTGCATATAATCAACATCTAAAAGAATGGGAATTTAATATTGGAGACCTTGTCCTTAAATAAATTCAACATGTCACTAATATGGAAAAATTTAAGAGAGGAAAATTTCCTCTAAATTGGCTTGGACCATAGATTATTACTCATAAATATGGATTTGGGGCATATAATTTAGAATCTATTGAATGAAAGATGTAACATTAGACTCTTAATGTTTTCATATATGTATTTTCTATTATTAGTAATCTTAAAAAAAACTATAGGTAGGATAGGTTATGCTCATTTAGTTTGATAAACAAACCAAAACCACACTGCATATCACTTGAAAAATACCCAATAATGATAAGGAATCATGTGTATATCTAGTATCATACCTAACCTATAATTAAAGTAATGAAAATTCCAACCCTATTCATAGAATTTTTTAGAAGGTAAATTTTTTCCTATAATAGGAAGGAACCCCAAATAATTATTTCCTAAAATCTCTCACCTAACAATGTTTATTTTAGGGATAGAAATATAATCTCGTATAAACAAATTTAAGTTAGCCTAGGTTACCTTAATATAAATAAATAATCTAAGATAACAAATATCAAAGAAAAAGGGAAAAATTAGATTGTTCCCTTGAAGGATATATATTCATAAAAAGATATAAAATCATAGTGAATCCCTTAAAGTACAATTATGCAAGCATATTTATTAAATTATAGACCACTCCCTTGAAGGATGGATATATAAAGTACAAAATATAGTAAAAACTTCCTAAATTTATTAGTTTTATAAATCATGCCTCTAAAATAAAATCCATAAAAAATCCAAAGTATACCAAGAAATCTTCCTCCATTGATCATCTTTCTCAAAAGCCATAGACTTTTTGCATTGATCAGTCTAAATGGAAGGTCCTAAGGTTATCCTTATAGATCTAAAAACAATAGAGGAGACTTATATTACTAGATGAAGTAATATTTGACCTATATCATGTGAAAATAAAATCTATATAAAACCCCTTCTAAAGGATCATGGACTTAATTGACATAGGGTTGTTAAATGTAGTTATTAATAGTAAACAAAGGACACACATGTAGATACAACAAATTGTTTATCTATGGTTAGGGTTCAAGCCAATAAAGAGTTATGAAAACATCCTTTATTATCTATCATAATCATTAAAAATTCATATTTAATCAAAACTATATGTTGTTTAATATTGTTAGGATTGTTGTCTCTTTTGCCACTTGTTATCTACACACTTGTCTCCTAAAAACCATTCACCTAAGTTTGTTCTCCTCTCTTTTACACTCCAACCATTTCCCACCTTCCATACCAATTTTTCCTAACCTAAAACAAATTTTTATGGCTTATAGTACTAGTTTGACTTATTTTAACTTGTACTCTTATTGGTAAAACTCATTTAGGGATTAGGTTAGTTTCCCATAACCTAATAATTTTTTTATCAATAACCGCACTAGCTCGATTGGGTTGAATCTATTAGTCAAAAATTTTGGAAGGGCTTAGGGTTAAATCCAACTATATATACAAGATCATTTCACCATTATTTAGAGAAGATAAAAATAAGTAAGAGATATTATGTATCTACTTATCCACCATTCTACTTGAGGAACAAGCTTAAGGTTTCATACTTTCTTGGGAGATATGAATCTTGTTTTGCAGAGAAGTCTTTTAGATGCATTGATAGGTTTTGTATCCTAGAGCCGATTTATCCTTTTCATCCCTACATACTATAACTACTTCTTGTGAGTAACCTTAGCCAAGGGAGAGATTGAGGCTTGGTGGGTTTATATTTAAAGGTAAATATTCCTCACTTTGTTCCTCTACGCATTTGTACTTCTCTTTTATGTATTAGAATTCCATGTACATTGATATGAGTATATGTATTATATGCATGTTTAATTTTGTTGTTTATTACACCCACTTTATGCCACAAGATTTAGTGAGCACTATATTATATTTTTTTTGTACTTATTATTAGTTTAATGAATATGAAAACATAGGTCTTATTTATGGTTACTACATGATTTTACTTGACAAGAAGATTTAGAACCCTCCCTAGTATTATTGTTATGATATAAGATCCCCTAATTAGGTCTAGTGGATCCACATATTATTCATGTTCTTGATTATGTAATGTATCCCCAATTAGAAGTGTAAGTAGGGTCTATCTTATTTGAGCTAGGATTGATTTATATATCTAATGCATTTTTGATTACATATATTCTAGTGAACCTGATGTGAATCTAATCCTTACAATTTTTCTTTATTTTTTTCATTATAATATCATTTTATTTATTATTTTTATATATTTATGATATTAGGTCAATAGGGATAATATAGTTTCTAGCTTCTGTGCATAGGTTTAACATATAGTCCCATAAAAAATGAGTCTATTCTTTTTCTATAGGTCTTCATTAGATACATGTTACTATGTTGAACATTTTAACACAATACTCTTATTCACTTCTAGAAAAAATACTAGGTTAACTAGGCCTATATACTATTCTAGATAGATTTCAAAAAACACACTTGGTTGATTAGGATGATATAGTCATCTTGATAGGTTTAAAAAAATAGGGAATTACAGAACTAGGTCAACCCAATCGACATAGTTGCTAGAATTTGTAACATTCAAGGCACTTCAATAAAAATTTCACATTCCTTAACATATTCCAACCCACCAAGGTTATTTTCTTTCTCTCTCTTTCATTTTAATTATTCCTTATAGTTCTATTTTACAAACTTCGTAATCTTTAAAACTGCCATCATATAGCAAACTAAGTTGACCTGATTGACCTAGTTTTGTATTCTATCTTTTGTTTGAAAGACTAGGTTAACCCTATCAACATAGTTATTAAATACCCTTTATTCTATATTATAATAACAAAATTTTCAACTCTATTCTATAATGTTTGCATACATTATCATTTGAACTGACACTATACTATGTTTCAAGTTGGAAATTAACAATTATATGCTAGACACTTTCACTTTTAGTTATTTTCATGTTTATATTAGATCATATAGTCTAACTAGATAGTTTTTAAATATACCATTTAGTTGCACTATTTTTTAATTTCTTGCACACACTATCAAATCACATAATTTCAAAATGCATTTAAATAATTATTTACCTAAGGCCTATTTACTTGGATTTTGTCATTAAGGGGGAAGCCAACTTGGTTTTTTGGCCAAGTATAAACATGTGTTTAATGATATATATTAGAAAATCACCTGATACCTTTATCACTACAAGATTGTGAAGGGAGTGGTCCCCAATACCAATCTAGTAGCATTGCTAACACAGATCCATTTCAACCTAAACTTCATTAAACCATCCATATTTTCTTTCTATTTCCCTACATTCAACCAACTTCCATATCACACTTAGAATAAAAATTTATAACCTAATACCATTCAATATGACCAATTAGTTAGCATTTAATTTCTAGTTGACTGCTTGCTCTTTGTTCATTGTGTGTTGTATTGAAAAAAGTTACATTAGCTAATTTTGGTGCAAGGTTTTATGTTGTGTACCTCAATTGGATAATTCTCATTGACATAATTTATTTTGTGTTTCCTTCCATTTATTTATTTCAAGAACACTGAAAATTTTATTCTTGTTTTAAGTACACTAGTATTCTATTAAACGTAATCTCTTATAGATTGTCTATTTCCCCTACCTATAATACTGAGTAAACCTAGTCAACACAATATTTATTTCTACCTCTCAAGTTATAGTATTATGTCAATTTTATCAAATTTGTATATTTCTCATGTTGTTCTCTATCCCATTTTAAAGTAATAGGTTGAGCATGTCAACTATATATCCTTATTAATGTAGCTTTCATACCTTGTTTCCATTATGAGGTCAACCCATTCAACTTTGTACTCTTATCAATCCATTTATATTTCCTTGATTTTGCATCAATTTTGCCTTACCTAATCCCCCTATTTTATCATGAAATTCTTGCTTGAGGACAACACTAAATTAAATTTGATAGATATGATGAGTCTTGACAACCCTAATAGGTTCTCCCATAACTAGTTTATAGCTCATATCCTAGATGAATGCAACGTTTATATATCCACTCACACAAAAAACTATGGGACCCTTCCTTTACTTCATAATCCTCTCCTCTCACTTGAATATCAACCTAAATTAGAGTATACACCTGAGATGCTCTTCTTCATCTCTAAGTTTACTCAACATCTAGGCAAGGATCATTCTACTATTCACCAACTCATGATAAGTGGTCAAGTGGAGAAACATCATTCACTTTCTCTCATGTTCTCACATAGATTTGGGGATATTATCTTATTTTCATCTTATCATATTCCTTCTATTTTGATCCCTTCTTATACCATGACTTCTTCTTTGACTTCCTCTACCTCCAGTCCTAGTATCTCTACTAACATGGTAGGTTCTATATCTAGTGGGCCCTTTCCAAGACCCACTCTTCTCAATTATTCCACTAGTACATCATTATACCCATGGAAATCATTATTATAGTGTTATTACTTCTCATCCCTCTACTAGTCCATATTTTTCCACACAATAAAATTATTCCATTAGTGTGTCACTTATCAACAATTCTTCTTAAGCTCTTACCAACACTCAGTGGTACCCAAGCCACTACTCCCAATTCTAATGCTTTAAATAGTTCAACTCAAACCCATCAAATCCTATTAAAAAATATTAATCAAATGAATTATTTTCAAGATAAAAATATAAATCAAATGATACAAATGCAAAATCACCTTATCCATATTCAAACCCACCATAAATATTATCAAAATCAAAATCAAAATGTTCCCCCACCTCTTATTTGAGATTCCCATGGTAATATTATCCCTCAACCTCTTCTTGTCAATAAAATAATTAAGAATCTCAAAAATGAACCTCTTACATCTCAAATTGATAATATTGATATAAGAGGTATCACCCCTACCATTTTAAAAAATAGGTCAACTAATCCTACTATTCATTTAACAACATTTGGAAATTTATATAAAGACTAGGTCAAATTCTTAGCCAAAAATCTCATGGGTGATGACTTATATTGGTATTACCAGTTTAAAACTCATTCTATTACTATTTTGGAAGATTTAATAAATGCTCTAGTCTAAAAGTTCCAAACTAGTGATATTCTTAAGAATACCTAGGCCCATTTTATCAATTATAAATAACTTGAGACTAAAAATGCACAAGATTTTATTAAAAAATGGAATACCTTGTCTAAAAAATATGAACATAATATGGCATATGAAAACCTTTTCCATCTCTTTACCAATGGTCTTTTTCCCAAATTACAATATTAGCTATGGACTCTTTCTACACATACTTTGGAGGAGTCTATTGATAAATATAAACATCAAGATTTCCTTATGCATCAATTCAAGCTATCCCAACCTTATACAAGTACTCACATGTTACGCAAAAAAAGAATCATCATGATACCAATGATGGTGTCATAGAATCTTATGATACCAATCACACTATTCAAGATGTTCCTAACCAATCTTTAGAACAATCTTCCCCTCCTAACCACATCACCAATCATAATTTTTCTTAAACAAATAACATAAATATTCACAAATATTTATCCTTAGTAGAATTACTAAAACATCTACCAAGGCCTCTCCCATGATAACTTGATCCCACTCATCCCATGAAATCTTGGTATGATCTTAATAAATTTTGGTTATTTTATGCTAGTTTGGGTCATTCTCATGAGACCTATAGGTAGATTCATAATTTGGATATGAATTTCTTTCTTGATCATAATTTTTACCATAATTCTATCATTCATCAATGCCAACAAGCCTATGACAATGCTTTAAAATCCCATGCAAAATAAACAAAATCTCAAGTTCTGAATCAAGTTAATGCTCATTTGGCCATTTATAAATATCCTCTTCTAAATGAGAAAGATATCCCAGACACACATACCCCTTCTACCAATAATGTTGATAGTATTCTTGAAAAAATTCTTGAAGAGAATATGGTCAATATGACTAATATGTGAAGGGTGGTTGCTTTCATTTATCCTCAACCCATCTACACACCTCCATTGTCTCTCACATTTCTTGTTATACAAGATTCTTGTCAAAATCACTTAAATGAGTTGGGGAAAGATGACCTTATATATTTTTATGAACCAATCCCAACACCTCCCTTGGTTAACACTTGCTATACTATTTTTACCATCCCTACATCTTCTTTTCCTAACACTAATGACACTCAAAATTCTATCAACACTTCCTATAATCTATCTCAAACATAACCCACATCAACTACTTCATCTTCTCAACATAATCTATAAAATAATCCTCCTATTAAACCTTATACCTCTTATAAACATAAATCTACATGTACTTCAACTTCTCCTTTTGAGGACCTCCTTCAAAACTATGCACCTATTTCCAAAAATCTCATTATGCTTTATGATGAGTGGGATCAAATAATGGAACTCACTAATCTCCCATCTAAAATCATATTTATAAAACTTATGAAGACATCTCCACATAATCATAACCATCTTATATATATATTGTTCAAAATGAACATCCCTCATCCTCATTTAGTAGGACATGAAGCCACCTTATCTAGATCTAAAAATATCATATTGAAAAAATCCTTAGAGATGTCCATCCATGTTGATACATCAAATTCACAATTTATTCAATGATTATATATGATATTGTGATTCATGTGGATGATCCTCTTTTATTTATCAATTTCCAAATTTGTGATATGCAATTTAAATGTTCTCTGATTGATGAGGTTTCTGAAACTTGTGTTATTTCTCTTGATTTTAACAAAACCCTAAGATTTTAGAATGAAATATTAATTCCACACATAGAACATGTTATTATGTGTGGATCCCCATTACCATCTCACCTATCATCATTCACATGAAGGTGATGATATTAAATATTCCTCTATCTTATAACATTTTGCTTGGTAGGCCATGAAATCATCATATGAGAGTAGTTTCCTCTTCTAGTTGATAATATATTAAATTTCCTCACAATGGAGCCATATATCATATTAAAGGTGGCACTAATCCTTATAATTTTGAATAATTCCAAGACCATGGTGTATTCAATATTCCTACCCTTGAACTCTTAACAAGCAATCCATTTCATGAATCTCAATGATTTAAATTTCTCATCAAGTCCACTCATGGTTATAATGGCAATTAAAAATTCATTAGGAATATTCCCATTAGCCTCTTATATTTTGATGATGATGAGCCTAAAAAGATCAATCTTAAGATTAAAAATTCTAATCTCTCACCTTAACTCATCTCTCAACTTCTTATTTCTTTTCAATCTCATTCTCATCAACCACCTTGGGATGACATTTGCATTGTCTTACCTAAGACTCAACATTCCATTCATCACACCATATCAAATGACAAGGTCATTTCTCCTTTCACCATTAATATTAATATACCTGATTATGATTATGGTTATACCTTAGATGGTCCATTCTTAGGAGGTCTCTTTTAGGCCTGAGATGCTAAGATTATTTGTTATCATTCCTCTTTGCTTCAATATTTTAGTATATCTTGCCATGTTTCATCTCATATCATTCCCAATTTTAGTATTTTTCATCTTTAGCATAAATTAGAGATGGTGTGGACACCTTTAGATTCTAAAAAACCTTGTAAGAGTATGTTTATGGATTATGCTATTACTGATCCCTATTACTTTATTAGATACCATGACCCCTATATCCTACTTATCCCTAAGATGTATGTGAATCTCATTAAACATTTTATGGACCTTTCCCCTCCTTCATTAGAGCCCAATATGGATCCCATTCATATTACCTCTATAGCTAAGTATCTTATTACTTCTAATCCTATTACTCCTTCATTTGACCCTCATCTAATCTCTCCACCAGCCCTCCTTCTCTTGGTGATGGTTTTATCCCTTTACCATAGCTTGTTACTTCATCCACCAAATAGGTTGATCAACCTTATTATGGCATTCAATAAGTTGTCAGTCATTAGATAAGATATTTTTTCCTATACCAAATTCCTTCATCTTCTATTACACCTCCTGCTATGAGTACACATACCATGTCTACTCATAGGTGTATATGTTGCTTCTATAGCACATACAATCATTCATCCATGTATTATTACAAGCTAAAACAATATATTAACACTTTTTATCTCACAACCCTTTAACACTCAGATAAGGCTATACCTCCCCTAATAGTATCACCTAATAATCTTCCTAAGTATGGATATGTATATTATTTTTGGTACCAAATGTGGCACACATTTCACTATTCATTGCGACATACTTAAAAAATAACTTAAGGATCACCTCCTAACCCTTCTTACACCTTCTATCATTCCTTTCATATTTCATTCTCACAAGATGGATCCCCCTCTTCCTCCATGGTTCCACCTCATGTGGTTCCATACCCTCTTATGGTCCCTTTTTCACCTACTATTCCTCCACCCATCAGTCCCTTACTCATGGACCTTCCCTCACCCATGTATCCTTCTCCACTTGTGAGTCCATCACCCATGGTATCTTCCTCATTTATGACCCCTTCATTTCACATAGAAACCACTCCCATGCATTCTCCTAAGCATCCCTTCCACAATAATCCTCCTCAGCATGATCCTTCAAGCATTCCTACATTTTCTATTGAGGATATTTGATGTGAAGTAATTTATTGACTTTTGTTAAAGATCAATGAAACATTAACTAAAATTTACATTCAACTTCATAGAGATTTATTAGATGTTATGAATAATTTGTGTGGACAAAGATATCAATATTTATGAACACATGCATGGTGTTCAGACATTTTCATTTGGATTGGACATGTTCTCTAAATTTACATTTATATATTTTATATCATTTGACATTGTGTCAAATTTTTAGCTATCTTACATGGTGACTTTGGTTTCACACTTTATATTTCTTATGATGTCATTATGTTATCTTATGGATTTATTTTTCCTCATTTCATTCTCTTTTCTTATTGATTTCATTTTATTATGATTACCTTGTTTATTTTCATTATTTTTTCTCTCCTATATCTATACACATGGATAATAATTATTGTGACTTGGTTACACACATCTTGCTCCCTTTAGTCATTCCTTGTTTACCATGTGATTAGTTGGAAAATAATTCATCTCATTATAATCTGATTTTACTAGTCCACTTTGGATCTATATTTTTCCCCTTTTCCCTTTCATAAACTAAGCATACACATCATTGAGACTTGAGATAACATGAAAGTTCATCATTAAGCCTATGTGTTCTAGTTAGTCTTGTGTTTGGTTACTTATCTTCCTTTAGCCTAAGCATAAATCTCATTCATGTGTATCACTCTATCTCTCATGATTAGTCATTCCAAGTTTGTATGGAGTATGAATATTAAAATCCATAAAATCTATTCAAAATCCAAATCATTTAACAAAAGGTAATGATCTAAAAGGCAACATTAAAAATTGTCAAAAGTCAAATCACACTAAAAATGTGATTTTAAGCACATCTCTTTCTTATAATCGAATCTCAAAATCCGTAGTTGGCCTCATAATAGAGCTAATGTACATTATATTTATATAGGCCAATAGATTAGAAAAGGAGAATAAAAAATATTTTAGTGCTACCTACTTTCTCATGTCAGTGCCTAATCTTAGTAGTAGATCAATAAATCTATAAGGGGTCGTAAGGAATGGGTAAAACATTGTGATAAGGTAGGTCCATTTTAATTTTATTATTCAACAACTACCTAGATGAGTTGATCTTAGTAGTACATTTATTTTCCTACACAAATTCATGTATATAGCAAACATGTATCCTCTGTATATTGATGGTCACTAGTTACTTAGTGTCTTCTCATATTATTAGTATGCCTCATGTATTCTAAGGTCTTATCATAAGATGCCTACACTATGATTTTTAAATTCCCTTTTTTACTCCCTATAATCCTAATATTTCCCCTTGAGACACTTTTTTTCTCAATGATCACTCCCCTAAGGATTCCATTTGTGAGTTACATTATATGACCATGGATAGGACCTAACATGCTACGCCCCTAACCTAATCACATGTATGAGGATAGTATTAGCTGAATTATGGCTTAATTATCCCTCTTTGATGTTATATTACATTTATCTATGCTTTATTTTGATTACTAGGTCAGCTTATGGAGTAACCATGGCCTAGATAGACTATATATATGAGGTAGTGGGTAATTATTTATCATCATATTGTGAAGTTTGCTCTTATTGAAGCTTGTGGAGGTTGCCCCCTCGAAGTGGCTTATCTATTATCATATATTTTGACATATTTCAGTCATATTTAGATATTATTATGCTATTATACTTAATTATTGAAGTAATTTCATTACAAGTGGTATCAAAGCTGCGATTTGGGCAATCTTGTGGGCAAAACACTAAATTTTTAAATTTTGTGATATATAAAAAATGGTTGAAATTTTCTCTAAAAAATTTTTATTGGAGGTGAGAAATAATCAAATTAATCATCCATTAAAAGTTTAGATTATTTGGATTTGTTTTACAAAAAATATCGCTATTTTATGGGTTTTCATAAAATTGCTCTATAGTGCACAATTCAAAGAATTTTTTTGAGCTATTTACATTTTTTGAAATCTTAGAAAAATTTGGCTACAATATGTTCTTTGTGTATTTTGATTTGAGGCTGACATGATTCCAAAATTACTTGGTCAAAGTTGGGTCAAAAGTGCCAATAAGGGTCGACATCGTAAAATCCTTTTATGGCAGGGCCATAAACTCAGGGCTGAGGAAAGGGTGTTGAAACTCTAGGTAAAACTCCTAAAAAAGAATAGATGGAGTCAAAAGGGGGATGTACTAGACCCTTTATACCTAGTTTTTTGACATAGATCACAAAGTGAGCTAGCTTGACTATAGTGTGCAAGGCATTCAGAGTGAGGTGCAAGGCATACAATCTAGTATGCAATCCATACAAGATACTTTGGGAGATATCATGATGGCTTTGAAAATTAATTAGTCAAATCATAAAGCTAACTCTATTACACAACCCCACTAGGGTGGTTTTCCTAACCAGTCTACTTCAAATCTAAGTCCATGGCCATAGAGGAACCTATTACCAAAGGTGGATATGCACAAATTTGATGGAAAAGATCCAGTCAATTAGATCAACCAAATGGATAATTTTTTTGACCTACATCAGATTCTAGGTAGACAGAAGGTTACCATGGCATCCTTGCATCTTGAACTTGATCAATTCATTTGGTATCGATGGTTGTGTGCTCAAAATTAAAAATATTACTCTCAATGTCACCTAGTCAGTTTTTTACAGAGGAGTTGCAATTACACTATGGCAATAGTGTGATAGAGAATTACTTTAGCCAACTAGAAAAACTGTGACAAGCTAGCTCTATCAAAGATTATATTCATCATTTTTAGAACTTGTCCTTATGTGTGGAGATAATTTTTGAAGCAAACTTGAATGACCTATTTTTGGGTGGACTAAAGGACCACATTCAACATGAGGTACACATGTTTAATCCACTTAAAATTTTTGATTCTATTATCATGGCACGTAGAGATGAGGAAAAATTCATAGCCAACAAGAAGTATCCATTCACTCACTTCAAAGATTGTAGCATATTTTCACCAACATTTCCTCCACCTACTAGATTGACCCCTCAACAAATTGAAGATAAGCATGTAAAAGGATTATGTTTCAATTGTGATAACAAGTGGAGTAAAGGACATATATGTGCTAACAAGAAGTTATTCTACATTGAGGGACAAAACAAAGATGAAGAATTAGATGATGCCTCCAATGATGATGATGAAGATATAGAGGAGGTACCTAAAGATTCCCAACCTACAATCTCTTGTCATGCAATTGCAAGTATTATCACTCCACAAACTCTTAAGTGGTGGGTTTCCTCAAGAAATAGAAGGTGACAGTGTTGATTGATTCAAGGAGAATACTTAACTTTATAAACCATAAGTTAGCCACTCGATTGAACTATTTCATCTACCTTGCACCAAAATTTTAGGTCATGATTACAAATGGTGGCACAATTAATTATTCAAGAAAATGCCATAGTATTAAGCTTACTATGGGTGGGTACAATATTGACTCTCCTATGTTTGCTATTCTCATGGGTAACACTTACATTTTTTTGGGAGTCCAATGGCTCATAACCTTAGGTACCATTGAGATGAACTTCCAAGAACTATTCATGCCCTTTCATTATGAAGGTAAGAAAATTGAACTACGTGGATTACATGCAAAATCTCCATAATTGATTAGTTCACATCAGATGACTAAGATGCTAAAAAAGGGGGCAGAAGGAATTATTGCACTATTATGCTCCATAGAAGTTCAACCCACACATGCATCTACACATCCTGATCTATAGATAATTCTTGATGACCACTCATCTATTTTTGGGGCCATGCCAAAAGGAGTACCACCCAAAAGAGAACATTATCATGCCATTCAACTAATTCTAGGTAGTCAACCACCAAATATTAGATCATATAGCTATCCATATGCACAAAAGAGTGAAATTGAAAAGATGGTCCATGAGATGCTGGAGGTGGGGATCATCAAGCATAGCTAAAGTGCATATTCATCACTAGTGGTCATGGTGTGGAAGAAGGATGACACATGGAGGATGTGCCTAGATTATAGGGAACTCAACAAGTACACCATCAAAGATAAGTTTACTATTCTAGTAATTAATGATTTACTTGATGAGTTGCATGGTGCTAATTATTTCACAAAATTGGATCTTCGCTCGGGGTACCATCAAATTAGAATCAAGGATGAAGATGTTCATAAAACTGCTTTTAGAACACATGAGGGCCATTATGAGATTTTGGTAATGCCCTTTGGTCTTACAAATGCACCATCTACTTTTCAAAGCTTGTTGAACACTATTTTTAGGCCTTTTTTATGGAAGTTTGTGCTAGTTTTCTTTGTTGACATAATGATTTATAGTTAGACATGGGAAGCACATCTGCAACATGTGAAACAATTATTGATAGTTTTGGAGAAGCTCTAACTTTATGCTAAGCCATCTAAATGTGTTTTTGGAGTACAGGAGGTAGAGTACCTCAGTCACATTTTTTTGCATGAAGGTTTTAAAGTCAATCCCTAGAAGATCAAATCAATAATGGAATGGCCCATTCTAAAAACTCTCAAAAACCTTTGAGGGTTCCTTGGACTATCAGGTTAGTATAGAATATTTTTGAAAGGTTATGGTAGCATAGCAGCTCCAGTCACTTCATTGCTAAATAAGGATGATTTACATTGGAATGATGATGCCACCAAAGCATTTGAGAAACTAAAAGTAACTATGTGGACCACTCTAGTTTTGGCTACTCCTGACTTCTCACAAACATTCACTATTTAATGTGATGCTTCTGGGTCTAGATTAGGGGTAGTAATAATGCAGGAAAGAAGACCCATTGCATTTGAAAGTCATCAATTCAAAGGTAAGAATTTTAAAAAACCTATCTATGAGAAATAAATGATGGTTATTCTTCATGTAGTTAAACAATGGAGGCCTTATCTGATGGGTAGACACTCTAAGGTGAAAATGGATCATGATAGTCTCAAATACTTTTTACAACAAAGATTATCATTTGAGGAACAACAAAAATGGGTAACCAAAATGTTGGATTATGATTTTGAAATCATTTACAAGGGTAAAGATAATGTAGTAGCAGATGAACTATCCAGATAGGATGCATCCACAGAAGCATTACTTTGTGCAATGTCCATGTTGCAAGTAGATTGGGTGGATGAAGCTAGGTTAGAATGGGAGCAAGACAAGGATACACATAATCTGACTTAGAATCTCTAGCAAGGTAATTTAGCCTCTAAAAAATTTTAATGGAAAGGTAATGTCCTATGGTATAAGGGTAGATTATACTTGCGCAAAAATTTAGAGCTTAAGCATAAGATTCTTGCAGAGTTGCAAGCATCTCCAATTGGGGGACACTCAGGGTTCTTGAAAACTTATCATAGAATTAAGAAAGAGTTTTTTTGGGAAAGACTCAAGGGAGATGTACAAAATTTTGTGGAAGAATGCTTGATATGCCAATAGAATAAAGGTGAAATAGTTAAGACCCCAGGTCTGTTACAATCGTTAGTAATTCCTAGTCAAAGGTGGGAGGAGGTTTCCATGGATTTCATCACTGGGCTTCCTTGTTCGGAAGGTAAGAATGTTATCTTTGTCATTGTGGATAGGCTTACAAAATATGCCCTTTTTTGTGCTCTATCACAACCATTTTCATTAAATACAGTAGCATATATTTTTATGGAAGCAGTTCTCAAATTACATGGAATCTCAAAAATAATTGTAAGTGATCGTGATCCTATTTTCACTAGTAATTTCTAGACTGAACTATTTTCTTGTTTGGGTACTCAGCTAGCTCATAGCTCATCTTACCACCCACAATCTAATGGACAAACTGAAGTGGTTAACAAATTTTTAGAGGGGTATCTCTATTGTTTTATATTAGATAAACAAGAACATTGGGTTAAATGGCTACCACTTGTAGAATGGTGGTTTAACACATCTTTCCATACCTCTTCTAAAATTTCTCCATTTTTAGCACTATATGGTTACCATCCACCTTCCATCACTTCTTCATTAAAGGTGCACACTAAGGTTTTAGATGTGGAAGAGCACATTCAACATCAACAAGAGGTTTTGGCTAGTTTGAGAGAGAATTTGGCCTTGGCACAAAATAGGATGAAGCAACAAGTAGATCAACACCGTAGTGAGTGAAATTCTGAGATGGGTGACTGGGTATTTGTTCATTTGCATCCTTACAAGTATATGTCCTTGAAGCAACATAAAAATGACAACAAACTTGTTCTTAAGTATTATGGCCCTTATCAAGTTCTACAAAATACTGGAAGTGTGGCTTACAAGCTCGAGTTACCTCATTCATCTCACATACACCTAATATTTCATGTTTCTTGTTTGAATAAGGTCATTAGACATAATGTTTAAGCCTAGACAGAGCTCCCAAAACTAGATGAAGAAGGATGAGTCATTTTGGAACCAGAGAAGATCCTTCAAACACATACTAAGAGGTTGAGAACCAAAGAGATCAGGGAATATTTGATCAAGTGGAAAAACTAGAGCAATCAAGATGCAACTTGAGAAGGTGAAGATTTTCTACAACAACATCCATAGTTGTTCAACATTGAGGACAATGTTGGTTTGA
The DNA here is from genome assembly GCA_037957365.1 of Torreya grandis. Taxonomy (NCBI): domain Eukaryota; kingdom Viridiplantae; phylum Streptophyta; class Pinopsida; order Cupressales; family Taxaceae; genus Torreya; species Torreya grandis. Next base: position 131,494 of record JARHVA010005990.1, read on the forward strand.
AGGGAAAGGGCATGCTATGCCCCTAACCTAATCACATGTATGAGGATAATATTAGCTAACTTATGGATTAATTATCCCTCTTTGATGTTATATTACATTTATCTATGTTTTCTTTTGATTAGTAGGTCAGCCTATGGAGTAACCATGGCCTAGATAGACTATATATAGGAGGTAGTGCGTAATTATTTATCATCATATTGTGAATTCTACTCTTATTGAAGCTGGTGGAGGTTGCCCCCTTGAAGTGGCTTATCTATTATCATATATTTGGATATATTTCAATCATATTTGGATATAATTATGTTATTATACTTAATTCTTGAAGTAATTTCATTACATAACATTCCTCACAAATTATGAAATTTTCATATTAAATTCCAAACATCCCCTTTTACCATATTTTCACATTATTTCCACCTCATTGGTGTTCCCTTTATGAGTTGTAGTGTAAGACCATGGATAGGACCTAGCCTTACTCACAAAATATTCCAATATCCAAGTAACAATAAAATTACATGTGTCAAGTTTGAGATAAGATGTGATTGATTACGATTTACACATCATTGACATGATTCACATCTTTATTTTATATTTTTTATGCTTACTTCATTGATATTTCATCTTTCATCTTCAAATATTATGATTGCATATAAGAATCCAACCAATTTTCTTAATTTTTTCATACTTTCCAACTTAAATTAGTGCAATTAATTTAAGATCATTTTGTCAATTTTGTTTATCTTTTATAATTCAAAATGTGATTTAGTATGATTGATTGAATTAATTGATTTATTTTTATACCATTGTTCTTTTATGTGCTTTCCCATTTTATTTCATTATTTTCATAATTCCTAACATGATTTCGTGTGATTTTACTTATTTTAATTGGGTATCAAATATTTTTCTTGGTTTAAGAACATTTTTCCCCTCTTGTTTACCACTTTTTGTTTTATTATACTTAGTCATATTTTTTTATTACGCATTTCCCATCATGATATACTGTGTATTACATTTGTTTTTGATTAACTATACTTTGCCCAATCTTTTTTGTCTATTTATTTTTAACCTTGCATGTATCCTTCACAATAATAGAAAATAAAACACAACACATATATTTCTTATAGCATATACAACAAAAGTAAAATACATGTGCTAGAAAGAAATATATCCATGCATCCACAACCACAACCATAATAAAAAAAACATAAGATCAACATCCAAATATATATATATATATATATATATATATATATATATATATATATATATCATGTGCTTTCAATACAAATTACAAAAATACATCATTCTAGATCTAAGGTTGGGATCTATCATGTCTATATTATGGCCTAGCCATGCTACCCATAAATACTTTAGATGGTCCCCTTTGAATAATATGTCGTAAAGAGGATATCCTAGATATCAATCTTGATACTTATCCCTGTAGGTTGGCCACTTGGGTGTTGCAAATATTGTTATTGATGTCAAAGGTCTAGCATTATTGGTGATAAAGGCCCCATTGCATTTAATAATATTTGTAATAAATATATCTTGGATAATGCATGTTACTATTTATTTAATATTAATGAATATCCTTTTGGTTGCATATGAGACAAAAGAAGGGCCCATGGAGACGTCAAAGAGTCACAGGGTAAAGATAAAAGAAGGATGGGATGCATTTTCCCATGATGATTCATCTTGGGGAATTCCAAGAATCACCAAGTGAAGACAAAAGAGGAAGGATGCAATTTCTCATGAAGGGACACTTTGAGGAATAAAAAAAGTCACCAAGATAAGGATAAAAGAGGGAAGGACATTTTTTCTCATGAAGGGTCACCACATGACTTTTCAAAGGCAAGGATATGAAGGGTCATATAATTTTGGCACCATTTTCCATAAGAATTGAAGGGTCATTAAGGGGGAAGGCCAAAGGTCATTTGGAAAGCTATAAATAAAGGCTTGAGAAGCCATTTGTAATAAGAGTGAGAGAGGTTGATTTGATATTGTAATATCTAGCTTAGAAGAGCATTTGAGAGAGAAGAATATGATTTGTATTTGTTATATCTAGCTTAGAAGAGCAAAGGTGAGAGAAAGGAAAGAGATGTTGTAATGAACTATCATTTATTAAGATAACAACATTGAGAGATAGTTGTGTGGTATACACAAATGGGTTGGTGCTTGGCAAAGGGGTTGGTGCTCCTATGGGTTGGTGCTCACAAATTTTTACTAAGTTGGTGCTTGGCAAAGGGGTTAGTGCTCATGTGGGTTGGTACTCATGAATAGTTGCTAGGTTGGTGCTCAACAAAGGGGTTGGTGCTCCTATGGGTTGGTGCTCATGAGTAGTTGTTGGGTTCATGCTCAGCAAATGGGTTGGTGCTCTTATAAGTTGGTGCTTGCAAATATTGTTTGGGTTGGTGTTCATTCATATACTTGAGATTGTTCTCCATGGTTTTTCCCACATTGGGTTTCCACATTATATCTGGGGTCTCTCTCTTGTGTGGTGTTTATTGTTTTAGTTTTATTACATATCTTGAATGTTTTGATTAAGTGGATTTTTATTAAGGGAAAGTTTTATAAGATATATGATATACTGATTCACCCCCCCTCTCAGTATATCTTGTGCTTAACATTGGGCCTGTAACTATCCTTTTTGAATAATGGTAGAAAATGTATGGATCTGTCCTATTCCAAGGCCTATCATGTTTTTTCCTCTCTTGGTCCTACTCCTATTGGTGGTTGTAGCCCATCCCTACATGTCTATAATCACCTCATTACCTCTCTTACTAGTCTAAACCATCTCACTTGAGCTGAGAAAAATGGTACCATAGGATCATCTAATGTGGTAAGGTGATATGGCATCAACACCCCATCCATGATATCATGCAGTGATTTTCTAACCAAGGATCCCCATCTTGTCTCTTCCTCCAAAAAATATGAAAAAAATCATACTAGATAGACATTAGATCATAGATATATCTCAAAATCTATCTATCTAAAATCTCTCAAATAGATCTTTTACAACTAGTATTTTATTTTCAAAACTTAAACAAATTTCTACCATTTATTACCTATCCCAGTGTCACAAAACATAATCCACCCCTTTGCTCAAACACCAAACATGGTCTCTCCATCAACTCATCCTATAATTAACCCATCTTTGGGATGTCTCCCAATCAACACAAACCTTAGGTTCACTACCCATGCCTATCTCAAGCCTTACCTCAATGGTGCCTTTATAGAATAGCTCTACCTTGGTCTAACTAATGGGTTATCTTGGATGACCACCCTTTGTACTCTCTCTCATAATTGGCATCTTTATCAGTGGTGTGATCAAGGTGGTCATCACTCCTATTATGGTGTTGGTTTTAGTATCTATGGTACTCCTACATCTACATCCATGTCATATCTAACCACTAACCATCATGTTCAACCTATCCATGGTCTCTCATGCCATGGTCTAATCTCTAATCTCTTGAGTGGTGGTATTTTTCCTCCTCTCCCCCTTGGCTCTCTCACATGCCTAGACCAAAATTTAGGCACCACTATAGGAGCCATTGGGTAAGGGAGTACAAAATGTCTTGGTAAGCATGCCACTGTATGCGGCTCTACCCATTAGGTGTAGTGGCCCATGATCCATGATCAGTTAACTCTAGTGCCACCATATTCCAACTCTACCAAACTATCATAATGTGTGCATAAGGATACCAAATAATATATCCTCATATGATCATATATAGTACTATCATGTGGAGCAACAACCATGCAACCTAATCTTATCTCCATCTCAACACTTGAGGTAATTGATCATTAAGCACATGGGATAACCTAGATGGTTTGAATATTAATACCCTCTCATATATCTAGTCATTTAGTAATATCATTGGCTCCATGGTCTTCTACCCTCTAAATAGTATCCCATATATATCATGCATGAGATGGACCCAGATGACAAAACCTAGGTCATAGAGTACTCCTTGCTCTAATATTGACTGTCAAAAGGCTATCATATATAGAGGTACTCTATTATTTGACTTATGACAAAGTACCTATGTTGTCATAAATCCTATCACTGCCTTCCATATATATAGAATCTAGGCTATTGTACACAAAATAGACTCACCCTTAGACCTAGGTAAATCCTATCCAAGAAAGTTACCCATCAAGCTAATGCTTATCTCTCCTCCTACCCATCTGGTATCTCTATGATCGCTAGTATCCCTCTTATAATAATTTTAAGTAAAGCATGGACATCCTCCAATATGATACCCACCTAAATGGTATCCCCATTCACTACCCACCTAAAGGTATTGGTCAAGTGCTCCTATGTTCATAGGAACATGACCACTAGATCTATACTCAGTGGAACTTGGTGCATATCCATGATGCCTCCTAAGCCTAGTGTGGCTAACCTAGCTTGGTCTACCTCTATCAACCACTCTAATAGATATGGTAGTCATGATGCATCCACTAATCACCAAAATATCTGATACCCCTACAACCATAAAATAATAAAAGATGTATTATACCTCTATGTCACTTATAATCAATTACATTATTTTTTTAAATTTTAGTAAGCACAAACCTTACTCACCTTAATCTATTCATTTCATACCAATTTCATTTACTCTTAGCATACTTAGAAATTTCAATACTCAATCAACTTGGGCTTTTAGCATACTATTTCAGTCAATTTTTGACATTTTAGTACTATATTGGCCACATAAAAACATACTAAGTCAACCCATACCTGCTAAGTAAGCAATGTCAAATAAGGATTATTAACCTACTAGGTTGACTGGGTTGATCTAGTTAGTTCAAATTTTTGACTCTTTGACCCACTTGTAATAAAAGCCTTCAACATTTATTACTCTAATTCCTTTCAACCCATTTCCCTGTTTGGACTCTAGTACCCTTTAAAACTATCTTGAGTTCATTCTAGTTTCTATTAATGGTCTTAATTATAAATTTATATTAAACACTTAATTTAAAATAAAATATTCAAAATAAATTTGAAATTATTAATTTCCTACTTGTGTTACACCCACTATGGCCACTAAGCATCCTCCTCATCTTAGTTGTCATCTCCTCACCATCTTATCTCTTTCAAATATTTCTAGGTCTCTTAAAGCTCTATTTTTCTATTTGAATAAGTCAGGCAATAGAAAATTACTTTCTTTCCACCCTATTTAAAGTTACTATTCACAATTATTTACCTTTCAAATATTTATTGTCACATTCTTTGTTTTGATCATATCTTTGGTTTTACTAACTCATTTTTTTAAACATAAAATGTTCTAGAATCATGACGTCATAGAGAATATTTTATAATAATATATGTATATATTCTAAAATTTTCTATTTTTCACTCTTTTTTGCACTAATCTCTATAGGTTCACCTAATGTTCCTAACATTGGATGCCTTCACTTCTCTTGTAGTCTCTTTATTTATCTACAACACTAAGGTAAGTTAAGGTATGTGTTTTTCAATTCTATCCTTTCATTTATATTATTGTATCCTTATTAAATTTTACTTAATATTAGCATTATATGTCATCATGTTCTATTTTTAGGAAGTACCATCCCATGTTACACTTATATACACATAATGAGCTTCAAGTGGGGTACATATATACACATAATATTTTCAAATTTTTATCAATTAATGATGTTCTCTATCTTATAGAAACCCATCATGTCTCAATGTCTCTGAGTACATGCCTTAAGGGGTGCATTAGGAAAGGGATGGATAGACCATTGGTGTTTTACATTATTATTTCCCCTTTTCCCACTTATTAGCTACACACTTATCTCCTAAAACCCATTCCACTAAGTTTGTTCTTCTCTCTTGTACACTCTTCTAGTCATTTCCCACCTTATATACCCATTTTTCCTAACCCAAAACCCCTTTCAATAGTTTATAGTACTAGGTCAACTAGGTTGACCTTGTACTCTTATTATCAAAACTCATTTAGGGTCTAGGTCAACTTTTGACTGACCTAGCCCATGACCTAGTGATTTTTTGTCAATAATAGGTCTTGGTCAATTTGGTCGACCCTATTAATTGAAAATTTTAGAAGGGCTTAGGTTTTAATCTACCTATATATACAAGATAATTTTTCCATTATTTAGAGAATAGAACAAGAATTAAAATATATTGTACATCTACTTATCCACCATTCTACTTGAGGATCAAGCTTAGGGTTTCATACTTTCTTTAGAAATATGGATCTTATCTTATGGAGAAGTATTTTAAATGCATTGATAGGTTGTGTATCCTAGACCTGATATATCCTTGCCATCCTTACATACCATAAAAAACTCTTGTAAATCACCTTGGATAAGGGAGATATTTATTCTCAATGGATTCATCTTCAAAGGTAAGTATTACTAACTTTTTTCCTCCTTTATAAGAGTAGATATATATGCATTTGTACTTCTCTTCCATGTCTTAGGATTCCATATACAATGATGTGAGTATATGTATTATATTCAAGTTTACTTTTGTTGTTTATTACCACCAATTTATGCCACAAGTTTTGGTTGGAACTTGATTAAATTTTTTGCTTTACTTGTTATTAGTTTAGTGAATATGAAAACATAGGGCTTAGTTAATGATATTACATGATTTTTCTTGACCAGAGGCTTTGGAATCCTCCATAGTATTATTGTTATGATAGGATATCCCCTAATTAGGTCTAGAGGATCCACATATTGGTCATGTTCTTGATTATGTGATGTGTCACTAATCGAAAGTGTAAGTAGGATTGATCTTCTATGAGCTAGGATTGATTTATAGATCTAATGCATTTTTGATTACATATAGAAACCCCATTCTCATGATCACATCTCCTTCATGTATCCCCTCAAAAACCCATAAATAATAATCTAAGCCATGCACTATCCCATCATTTAATGGCCTAAAAAGGTCTTGCTTCCACCAAAGGAATCCCACACTAAAAGTTATTTGATGCCAACATGCATATAAAGTTACAAGTGAGAAAAGTAATTTGATGTGCTCATAATATTGACACTTCAAAACAAAGGTCACATCTAACCCAAACCTACACTACATTATCCACACCCTCAACTATTTGTACACGTGTGTTAAAAGTGTTAAATTCCATGCAAATATTGTGTGATGCTCCCACATATAATATACAACACTAGTCAAATTCCATAAAAATAGGCCTCCTCCTAAATATGATAATGTATATCAGGAGATGTCCATCATCATCATCATCATCATCATCATCATCATCATCATCATCATCATCATCATCATCATCATCATCATCATCATCATGTCTAGTCTCTCCTTTGCATCTTCCTCATATAGTCCATAAAAATAACCTCCAATTATAAATGTGATTTCATAACATCCTCTCCATATAGTCATACTAGCACTATTGCACTTCCCCTCTTGTCCATTACCAAAATCATTACACCATGTATTGGTATTCATATTACATATTAGATTAACTCCACTATCATGGTAATATCCCCTGTAGGTAGTCAGAAGGTCCCTGTATCCCCACCCTACCATGAAATCAAAGTTACTGATAGCCCCACATCCATGTGAACATGGTTATATTGGCCCAATAATATGAAACCAATAGCCTCCATACATTCTAATTATTCATCACTCATATGTTATTATAACAACTCTAATAGTGGTGGTACCCAATCTTTCATCATCATTAGAATCCATGCCTATAGTTGTAGGTTAGACTTAATAATTTTATGTCTTATACTCTTAGGTTCTATTAACTTTTTACTATCCTATCCTAAATTGATAGTGATCTTAAGGCATCAATATTAATCATTAAGGATTGATATTTATTATGTATCAATCAATGATGATCCATAAGAGATCAGTATTGAGCTAGTAATAATTTACATCAGTCTTTGTATCTTTTTGTACTAGAATAAAAAATCATTAATTACATTGAAACTAAAAAAAATTAAAAAACTTGACATAAATTAAAACTATGTAATCAATCTTAAAAATGATGGGTTTGACTAGTTATTTGACTAATTATCTATAATATAGACAAATAAAACCTATATTAACCATAAAGACTAAATATAATATTAAAATATAATGGATTACATTATATTACTAATCCTCAAGTAAAACATTATAAATTAATTTAATACCTAAAATAAACTAACTGAAAAATAAAATTTAAAACATTACCATGAAAAATTAAACTAAATAATAACATATATCAACTATCATAGACTAAACATTAAAACAACAACTCACCAAACTATATACTAGACTTAACAATTTTAGATCTTAAAAATAAATAACTATCTAAAATGTAAGAAATAAAATTTGAATATTAATCCAAAAAAAAACACATGTAATAATATGGAAAAAATGTATGAGAGAACTATTCTCCCCAACTGAGACATTTCAATCTAAACTTGGCTTCATGCCATTATTAGATCACACCTTAAGTTTTTTTACAAATGACAATCACTACTACATCATATTATTTTACCATATATAATGTGTACACCTTATCATCATTTATATCTCTCTCATATGCTCCTCTTAAGGTACACTTTACTAATATTTTATCATTTATTATTATTCTAATTTAGTAGTGCCTTCTCTTCTGATTGTTCTCCCATCCAAGATAATGTACTTCTTGCTATACAAAGATAATAATATAATTTTATCAACAATAAATTTAAATATTGAGTCTTTTTCTTCCTTATTAAAACACCTCTTTTCTATGTAAAAATATTCTCACTAGTCACAAAATCTCTCTAATTTTTTTAGGATTTTGTTCTCCTTTGGCTAAGCTTCGTATAAATTTAAAAAACCTATTTTTTTTAGAAACATGAAATAAATATATATTTTAATGGGAATAAATTAAAATATTATAAAAATTACTTTCAAAAAAATTCAAACCTCCTTTATCTCTCTCCACACACACATACACACACATATACTGGCAATGTAGTAATGCATGGTATATAGAAAACACACCTTCTACTTAATAATCTAAAAAAAACTAAGAAATAAGTATACAACTAGATAAAATACTGTTATATTAGAGAATAAACTTTCATACATTGGGGTAATAAATAAATAATATTTATTCCCATAGAAGCAATTAAATATATACAAAAGTGGTATTAAAAAAATACATTTTTCCTTTTTTCTTAGCATAACTATACTTTGATACTAGATATTGATTTTCGTCAGAGGATGCACATGGAGAAATTAAATGTTTTATTAATTTGATAGAGAATACATAAAGTTTCTAATATCCTATATATAATGAGTAATCCATTATAACAATACCTATGAACTCTCTACACAAACTTATCTATGAAGAGTAGTTTACAACATGTACAACTCATCCATACACAAATAACATTATGTCATTTAGTAATATTACTAATAGTTAACCATATCATGATATATGAGTGCACTATAAACTATATATGGAGTGGATGAGGCATTGGTCACTAAGATAATATATTATCCTATATTCCATTAGGGAATAGAGTCCTAAATTCAAATCCAACTATTGTATTTAAATTATGCCATCTTGATTTCACTATCAATTTGAGTTATTTTCCAATTCTTTTCTCATTTTACTTACACATATGGCTCCACAACCAAATGTATAAGGAAATTTCTTAGTTAAAATATTCATAAATTTTTAGGATGTAATTACTAGGATCTAGCTACAAATTAAGTGACTTATCTATGTTTTTATAATTAATTAATGTATTTAAAGTCATTAAAAATGTAAAAAAGGAAGAGTGGTTAGATAGAGAGATATGAATTTAGAGTCATTAAGTAATTTTTTAATAATTTATAATATATTTTAAATGTGAAATCAAAATTCAATTCAATATTATAAAAATTATTAAATAATAAAATCAAATGCAACCTAACTATAGTCAGGGGAAATTTGGGTCTATGTGAATTTAGTATGATATATAGATTTATAGCTTAATTTGTGGGTTTAAATATTATACTAAATATAAAGTTTTAATCTTTATTTCAAGATATTGGAAAAGAGATGGCTATAAATTAGAGTGTGGGTTATGTACCTTTTTGGTTTTGAGGAATGGAATACAAGAAAGCGAGTGAAATAACTCTTTGGACTTGTGTGCTTTCTTGTTTTTTTTTGTTTTTTTTTTTTTTTCTATTTTTTTTGAAATTTATATTTTTGTCCATAGATAGATAATACATTAAAGTATTCACTTTTCTTATTTGTGTGTAACTCAAACTATTTTCAAACAATATTTTGAAAACCATGTTTATTGGGTTTGTACCAAGTGTACCTAATCTAAGTTTCAACGAGAATTTTGATTCTAGACAAGGCATTTTTTCTTATTACATATATTGATCCTACTTCCATTTTATTGTGGGAAGAATAATCTCAAGCCATTTCATTTAATTTTAAGTTATTCAAATAGTTATTTACATTTATTCCATTATGGGTTTCTCATCTTTACATCCATCCTCCTCCATTCTTATCCTATTTCCAATTTCTACCATTTTCAAATTTTGCTTCTTTTTTTGTGTTTTTTGGTTAAAATTACATAAATATAAAAAAAATAACAAATATTCATATGGGGGATATGACCCTATCAAACATACAGTAAAATCACCATATAAATAATGATTTATCCATTTATTGTATAATTTGGGTCACACCTCATTGGGTGAATAAACAAACTAATAAAAAAGAGGCAAGATTAAATTTTTCCAATAGTTTTTGGAAAATTTAATAGGGATAAAAATATTCATTTTAAAAAAAATATAAACTGAATCTTACCCTTTAAAAATAATACTAGAAACTATATTAAAATTCTAGAACATAGTCCATTATTTTGATATTTTGATTATACCATCATTGCCTAAATTTTGACTTATGATTAGAAGAATTAGTAGAATGGATAGTTAGTGACAAAGATAAGAAATAAAAATAATTTATTTTAGAGGAGTCAAAACTAAGGGATTATTGGATTCTTGAAAGTGATGATATTATGAGAAATGTTTTTTATTTATATTTAGTTTTTAATAAAATCTAGTTCATGAGATTGTCAATGATCCCAACAGAGTGCAATTTTTGAAAGATTTATATGGATTTGTATAAATCAAATGAATATAAATTTTCCACTTAAAACATTCACAAGGTGGATAAAATTCAAAAACAATAATTTATTTGTGTCAGGTATGAAATTGATAGTTTTAATTCCAAACATAAGGGAATAAAACCTCTTTCTTTTGATGCTCCAAAAAAGATCATAATATTTTATCCCAAAAAAAAGAAGTCAAGGAAGAATGCATAAAAATAAAATTTTAGATTGTTTACAAGAGAAAGAGAAAAACATAATCATAGAGAGTTTCACATTAGTAAAGATGAGACATGTGGTGATATTGAGCACTAAGCACATAAAAAATGCCGAGGAAAAACCAAGTAGAAATAGACTAGAAGTTTATAGTGATTTTCGGTGTCATGAGGTTTTGATCCCAAGCCCACATTTAGAAGAATTTAATAAATATTTTTTAAATATTATGGTAGAGTATCCAAAAGATAATCCCCAAATAAAATATTTTGGAGCTATGTCCCATGTTGTTTACATTTTATATATTCATTTGAAATAAATTCTTGATATTCAACATGAATTGTTTTGTGTTGTAATCTATCTTATGGATGAAATTGATATTTGAATTCCATCTATCCATAGTCAATTGTGTGAATACATATTTTTCATCCCACCTATGCCTCATGTTTTTACCATGGATGAAATTAAAACCATGTTGTAGTCGTTGCTCATATATTTGAAAGAGTTGTCCTCATCTTGTAAATATTTATCTCACAAGGGCTAATATTTACCCCACCCATGAATGACTATGTTTATTTTATATATATATCCTTTCCACTTATATATAGTTTCCTTTTGTTTAAAATTTTTGCTTGTGTATTTTCATTTATTTTGTTTTGTTTTCCGATTCTAATTTTTTTATTTTGTGTCCACAAAGTGTTTGGTTATTTATGTTATTTTCTAGAGAACTTGTTATTTTAGTGTAGGTATGGAAATAATATTTTAATTCCATATGTAACATCACCTACAAGACTTTTATGACATCCATAAAAGTGGTAGCTAATGTAATGGATAATGAAGGAAACATGTTAATGTTGGAAAAAATTATTGAATGCATTTGAGAGTATATAATATTTATGGTGGATTCATAAATGTGGTGAAGTTAGGTGTTTAGATGATTATAATTGACATTATTACCAACATTATATTCCATAAATTATGTTCTTAAAAATATTTTATAGTAGGAATAAATTAGTATTATACCTAATAATAAATATGGGAAGTTTTGGATTAGTCATTGTCATGGTATTGATCATTAGTGTTTTTTGTCTTCCTTAACATTGAAATATCAACACAAATTAGAAGCTGAAGGAATACCATGCTTGATTACATCTCTATATGGAGAAAAAAATTGAGTTTATAACATTCCATTTCTACATTTATACCTTACCCATGGAAAAATCTATAATCGTAGGATTTGACAATAAAGATGATGTTAGATCAAGTTTTAGTCCATAAAATAATGAAATAAACACAATAAAATGCTAACATCTCTAAGCCTAGATCATAGGGGGATCTTAAAAATCAAAATACAATTGAAAACATAACTAAAATGTAAAAGAATAAAAAATCTCTTACCCTCCTTGAATTCTCTAAATGATTCATTATGTGGCTAGCTTAGTTTGTGCTAAAAGAGTCTTTGGCAATGGAGTTTTCTTTGCTCCTTCTCTCCTTGGAACCATTGTGGCTTGATATATATATATTTTTTCTTGATGTGGCTTGGCTTAATATTTTGGCATTATAACACATTGATATAAATCATGCTACAAAACATACATTATAACTCTATAATTTACAAGCTTTCTTTTAAATAGGCAATGGTTTGTATTTATAGGCTTAGGAACTAACCACAACTCAAGGTAAGTTAAAGTGTATTTTAAACAAGGAATGGGTTAAAACCTAAAATAAGTGATTAAAATAACCATATTAAAGGTAAAAAGTGTCAATAACTCATGATTTTCAATGAATAGTCATGGGTGAGATATTTTTGAGGGCTTGAAAACTCAAAAAATGTAATCATATCTTGTTAATTTATTATGATTATCCATTTTTATCTTTCAAGATTTGTTTTATGTGTGCAAGTGCCCCACTTAATAGGTATATAGGCTAGGTTGCATGTTATGATGATGTAGGATGAATAGAGATGAATCCATGATAAGTTTCTATTGCTTATGATAATATATCCCAATTATGGATGTCTCAATGAGATTCTAAGCTTTGATGAATGATGTACAAACAAATTTGGTATGTTTAATGATTCTTAGGATTAATTTGCAAAGGTTGGTAGGAATCAATCTAAAGTTTGATCAAAGGCCATTGGTGGATAGTTTTAGGTGTCTATAGCTTGCCCATGTTTGGGAAGGAATTATAAGCTTGAGGCATAGTAATTTATTCTCAAATAATGAAAAGGTCTTGTATGCCTATGAATTCAATGGTAATGGATGAACTATAGTTGTCCCCTTGAGGGAGTGGTTGGTAAAGGGGTTGGAAATTAGTCCCTTGAAAGGAGGAAATAAGTGGAAAAAAAATATGAAATGGGTGGAAGGGATTTATTTGTCCATAGGTAGTTGTAATTAGTAGCATATGGAGTTGCCCTAGTTAGGGCAGACAAATAGGATGATTTGAACATATATAGCTATAATCATTGTCATATGTGGGATAAAAAAGGTAATTATTTCCCCAAAGGCAATTATAATCATCAAAATAGTCTTAGGGTAATAATATAATGATTTTCCCAAAGGTGGTTATAGTCATCAAAAGTGAAAACAATGATTTTCCCATAGGTGGTTATAATCATTGGCCAAATAAAAGAATGCCCTAGCTTGGATAATAGAGATAATGGTTTTCCCAAAGGTGGTTATAAGCATTATCTCAATGAAAACATACCACAATTGGGTAGAATAAAGATAATGATTTTCCCAAAGGTAGTTATAATCATCAACCTTCAAATGGATAGAAACATAATGATTTTACCAAAGGGGGTTATAATCATTAATAAGGTAAATGGGATGGTATACAATGGATTTCCCATAGGTGGTTACAAGCATTGTACCTTGATAGTGGGAAACATGATGTGGAATATGATGGAAAATTAGTATAGAGGAGAAAGATGAATTTGGGCAACCTATAAGTATGGAGATGCTCATTCAAACTAGAAAGGAAGAAAATTATTTTATTATTTAATTAAACTATGTAGGATATGATTTTTATTATATTGGGAATGCTTCTGGTGCCAAGGAGATGTATCATTTATTCATTTTCATGTAGACTCTCAATGCTGATTTTTGTTGTAGCATGTAATGGTAGGCATCACGATCTAACACCAGATAACTTGGCCAAAAATTCATAAGGACTAACACATTATCCAATAATCAATTTAAAATAATGCACCAATGATAAAAACCCTGATGATAATGTTGATGCCTGAATATGGATGGATTCGAGAATAATACACAAGGAATCACCCAATGAACACACATGGGATAAATCAAGGCACATCAAGAAAGTAAGAAAATAAACAAATAAAACACCAATAAAATGAAGAATAAAACAAAAAATATATAAATAAAATGAAAAAAAACAAATAATGGTTAATCATAATGTTAGTACAAAGAACACAATGAACATTTCCCCTAGAATATACGAGACAACATAACAAACAAACAAGAAGAGGGAATAGAATAAAAGGAAGGGCGTGGTCAAGTTATCTCTAGATGAACTAGGTAGGTGGATGATACATACATATTTCCATGGACATGATATCTAATAAAAGCTTTAGGCCAGATGTAGTTTTCCCAAGATATGGGATAAAAGTAAATGTTGACCAAGAAAAACATGATGGATGTTATAGAAGAATTGGTTCACAAATGGTGAGAGAATGAGATATTAGGCCAATAAGTGTGGGGAAACTAAATGAAAAGTGGTTTCTTGTGACTTAGGGATGGTTCCTAGAGTCCTTAAGGAAAAGAAGTGGTTAATGTTTTGGATTTTCTAGATCTATTTTATAGAAGTTTTTGGAATTTCTAAGTATCTCAATTCAATACATAACTATGAAATAGTAAACAGTCTAAGATTTCAAAATGGAAAGATCATTCAAATTCAATATTTCTCATAAAACAATGAGAGCATGGCTTGGGTTTCTCATAAATACATGAGAGCATAGATGAGGTTGCTCATAAAATTACAAGAGTGTGGATAAGGGGTGGTTGGTTTGACCTCAACATGTATCAAGTGATACCTACATAGTCATAGGATGGGACCTCAAGTCACTATAGTTATACCTTATAGTGGGGGAATTAGACTAGTTCAGCAACCAATTTAATCAAAACAAGTAAATTAGGCAAATGATATAGTATGACATAGGCAAGGCAAGGTGGTAATTCAAGAAATTATAAAAAATTATTTCCCATAATTTTCCCATAGGTAGTTATAATTAGGAAAAAATGACATAGGTAAATGATACTAATTTGCCCATAAGCAGTTATAATTATTAACATGACAGTGAAACACTAACTTGCCTAAAGGTAGTTATAATTAGGAATACTTAGTATCAAATAAAACAAATAAATAAAGGATTAAACTACCAAACCACTATCATACTACTCCAAAAATATAGCCTTTATCTTAAATACTTGAAATAACTATTGAAACTTTATCTAAATCTTCATTTTGAAAGTGGTCATGAAACTAATGGAATGGAACCAAGGTCAAAAGGGCTAGGTAGGGTGGGGTATAAATAATATTTGGTATATATTAAAGGTATGGTAGGATGGCATGGGGTATGGCATTAGATATAATGGTAATATGGTTGTCCCAAAGTGATAAGGTGAGGGAAATGGTTGGGTATGAAAAAACTATAAGAGGAATGGAAAATGAAAATGATAAGGTAAATGACAAATAAAAATGGAAAGGTAAATGTTTTTGGTTAAGGTGAATGATTCTATTGTTCTTGTTGATGTTGAGATACATGTCTTGATCAACATATGACATAACCAAAATAATAAATCATGTAAAATTATAGTCCACACCTTTTATGAATAGCTAGTTTGTCAAGAACTTACTACATATTTGGATGTTGAGAATGTTGTTGTGATCTTCATTGGTCATTGAGTATGTTTCTTTAAAACACCAAGACAAGGTATCTTTATAGCCTTTCTAAAGGAAAATTTCATCAGGGATGGTAAATAGAGATAAATAGTGGATGATAGGTTTGATTTGGAAATGTAAAGGTGTATGATAATGAAGAGTATAATGGTTGGGAAACAAATAAAGATTAGGGTTTTTAGGCACACACAATGTTGTTGATTCTAGATTTGACATAACTTTGCTTATGATGGGGCCAAAGACTTTTGAATATGCTCTCAATAAGACCACTAAATTTTTATATTATTTGTGTGTGTGAGTATCTACCATTTGATTATCTTGTAGATTGGAAGTTATACTGATTTGATCTTTGATAATGTCTTCATCAAACAATGAAGGACTATTGTGTTCATCTATTGGCACCTCAAAGACATTTTCACCAATGAAGTTGTCTTAATTTTCCATTAGTGCCTTTGATAATGTTTCACTAAGGAATTTTGAATTTTGAATTTGATTGTATTCTAGTGCCTTTGAAATGGTTTCAATAGAAGATGTTGACTTTGGACATTGATTTCCCCTTAGCACCTTTGAAAAGGTTTGACTATGAGATTATTATTCTTTTGAATGAATGTGGTCTTAGCCTCCTTAATATTATACAAATAATATGTCATCATGGATGAATTTTAATAAGGTGTGATTTTTTTGGTCTCAATCAACATTTGTGGGAGGTGGAATGACAATATAATGTCTAGGTTGGTTGGTGGTAATGGCATATGGAGTGGACATAGGCTGCACAATCCACATAGAAGATACAAAGAGAAATTATATCAAAGCTAAAGTAATCATCCAAAAAAATTATAGAAGGATCACAAATATAATCAAACTAATCTTGAAGGCATGTATAACAAATATTTTAATAGCCATGAATTTATTCTACTTCCAAAGCTGATTCCAACTATGGGGACTCTAATTTGATGTTGAGATTGATGTTGATTCTTATTTTGATGTTACATTTTATGTTGGTTCAAGAATAGAACCTAAATTTAATGTTAATTATTTATATATTGTGGATGATGTTACAATGATTTTTTTGGTTAATGTTTGGTATTGGAAAATTAATGGCTTGTGATGGCATAATGGGTTCAACAAAGATTGGATTGTCAAAGTGAGACTTCACAACGAGAGGAAAAAGGTCAAGAGGTAACTACATAAAGACTATATTATCAAATGGAGGATATTTAAAAAGAGGAATATGGTCGAGATAATGATTTTTAAAAAGGTGATTATAATCATTAAGAAGTGACTCATCAAATACTGGCTTGTTAAAGTGAGACTCCCTGACAATAGCTAAAGGATCAAAAGGTAATTTATAATAGGTTGACTTATCATAAATTGTTGGTTCAAAAAATAAACTAAACATTGGTTGGTTCTCTTGGATTTGGTTTATAAGTAGTGATAAAATACCAATTTTCACCACATCTTAGTTTTTAAATGATTGACTTGGTTGAAGAGGTTTTTATTGGCTTGGTTTTGGCTCAACAATTGGCAGGGATTTTCTAAAGTGGGGAATGGTTGGCAATGGATGAATAATGGCTAGAGGTTGAATAATGATATCTTTATATAAGATGGGTTTATTTCCTAAGACAATAACTATGACCCATTGAGTTGAGATTAGATAACTTTATTGGGATAATGAGTTACCATATGTGGAAGGGCTTGGAATGGTAATGTTAGGTAATTTCAAAGTTTGGTTACTTACATAATCCAAAGGATGAGGTATTGATATATAAATTTTATGGAATTATGGATCTTGGTTAATTTCACAAGACAAAATATGAGGTCCTAGTATAGAAATGGTAGGATGTTATGAAGCCTAATTTCTCACATAAACTAAAGGATGAGGTCTTGGTATAGAAATGGTAGTACATAAATGTTGTGTAACTTGGTGGCTCGTGTAGTCTGAAGGTGGTTTAGTGATATAGGTGGAGGATAAAATTTCATGATTAGTGAGAGGGTGAAGTTAATAAATCAACTAGCCAAAATAAGGTATTATGAAAAATGGCTCTTCAGTAGGTTGGTTGTATTCCCTAGATTGACTATTGTAAGGAGGATATAGATCTATCTCAAAAACCACTTCTTCACCATAGGGGTCTTGAACAAAGTAAATTATTGAAACCATTAGATGATGACATATATTATATGTGACTTCATCATGAATTTAGATATACATATCCAAGTCAATGATAAACACTCTGCAAAAAGGGTTAGAGCTCTACAGACTCTTAAAAACATTCTCTAAAGGACAAAAAGTTTGAACTTGGTCTAACTTGGTTAAAGGAAATGGATCCATATCTCCAAAATTTTATGTGATAAAACTTGGTCTAAAATAGTCTAACATCCAATGTCTCACACAAATGGCCAAGTGGTTGAATAAAAACTAGCATGCCAAAATCTAGGTATAAATTATTCTAAACAAGTCCCATATAAATAAACAAAAGTTGTTAGGTCTTTTTGCCAAATGTGGCATGAAAATTTAGGCTCAAAATCTATCTTGAGTGTGGCTTGTGACACCCAACCCATACATACCTCTTGTATGCTCTCATGACCCTTCTATCCACCTTTTCATAGATTCCCAATTATTTTTAGGCTTCTAGAACCTCATTCCAACTCATATAGGCTCCATTTTATATTCTTATTTCATCCCCCTAGGTCCTGAGCCTATAGGATAAGAATGGTGGGGTTAGATTATAGTGGTGTACCCTAAGGTTTCCCATTTTTATTACTCCTATCCAATCACATTTTGAGCTTAGGTAACCATTTTCTCTTAATTACTCTTCCTCACTATGTCAACCTAGTGCGAATGTATTTAACCCATGACCAATAAATCGCTATAAAATCCCATTCAAAGTTAATTTATAAGGGGTTGGAAATTATTTCAAAATCAATCAAGGATATAACCAAAAACACTAAGGTATTTTCCCCTATTCTCTACATATCACTAGCCAATACAACCACAAGCTTATTCAAACCCTCACATCAGTCCCTAGTAAAATCAAGCACACCTAGTTTAACATTTTTGCATTTCCATAGCACCATTTCACAAAAAACATCAAATGGGAGAAATACACATAGATTTATCCCTCTTTGGAGTATTGGTATGTAGGTAGGGTGCCCACACAAATGCTATGGATACACGTTTAGTACATCTTACACATATTAACACCCCATCTTTGTCAAGTTTCATTCAATCATATTGAAGGTCCAGGGTTGGAGATTAAATTATCTCAACAAGGATATTTATCAATACTCAATACTTGAAATTTCATAGGCAAATTAATACAAGGATAGTGGACAAAATATAGAAAACTTAGATCTCTATGACTAGTTTTGATAACAATGATAGGACCTAGATTATATCACTAGAACCTATGATGTCCTATTTTGGTGCTCCTATCCTTTTACCTAAAAAAAGCTATATCTTGATTTTAGATAGTGTGCTAGTCTTGCATACCTAGTATTATCTTATATCTTAGCCATCTCAGTCATATTTAAGCTAAGTTGTATTTCTCTTATTTCGTTACTATTTTTACAAAGCTATGAAGGTCAAATAAATTATAAAAATTAGTAATATATTTATTTTAATATATTTTATTGATTTAATCAACTCATACCCTTAACTAAATTATTAATAAGACTCCAATATTCTCAAAATTGTTAAAAATATTTAGGGAACCCAACTTACTTCATTTGCACATAAAAACACTAGAAACCCTAGGGTAGATTCCTTACTAATTTTTCCAATATTTTTGTGATTTTTCATACATATTTTAAATTATAAATTCACATTTAATTTTTTAAATTTACCTTAGTAGTTAAAAATCATTTATTACAAACCCTAGTTAAATTTACTAGGTCCTTTTGCATATAAAACCCTAGAAACCCTAGGGAAAATTCCTTCCTAATTTTCCCAATATTTTTCTATTTTTTTACCTGCATATTTTAAATCATAAATTCACATTAATTTTTACAATTCCTTAATAATTTTATAAAATAATTTGCATCAAACCCTAGTTTCCTATATTAGGTCCTGATATTTTTCCAATATTTTTTTATTTTTCTTGCATATTTAAATCAAAATTTTCTAGTTAATGTTTAAAATTTACCATAGTAGTTTTGAAAAAAACTATTTTTCTCAAACCCTAGTTGCATATACTAGGTCCCTTTGATTTTGAGGTATCACCTTACATCTAATTTATATTTCATAAAAAAAATATAAATGGATCTTACTCATTTCAAAACATTTCTTACAAATAATAAAGAATTCATACTTGTTCCTATCATGTATATGAATGATGTTTTTTACCATGTGTTAATGAAAAGATAAATTATTTCCCTTTCATTCTTACTTTTAATAATATGGGATGATATTAATAAAGTTATTGTTAAACATAATAAGATCCATCTCCTTCAAAGCAATGTTTACTTGTTTCTAATATAAGGTTTCATTACTTACTTTCTCTCCCTCATGCGAAATAATTTTCAACTCTATTTTGCTAAACATATTATAAATTTTATGTTTCAAGTTAAAGTTTTTAATGAATTAGTGAAAAATTCCATGCTCTCTATCCCTTTTTTTCTATCTCTCATGTGGAATATTCTTTATAATCATATTTCTATACAACTTATAACTCTAATGACTTATTTAACATGCTATCTCCCAATTATGAGTAATTAAATCAAGAATAAAATACGTACATACTTATAGGACCCATTGCATAAGATAAAAACCACCTATCAAGTTTTAATGTCATATATTATGCACATGAAAAAATTTCCTTCTCCTCCTCTCCCCCAAGAGGGTGATAGTTACTTTCCCTCTAACTAGGTCCATACTATTAACCCTTCAAAAGGTGAGGTAGCCTATAATATTGTTCCTAACACATAAAGTTAGCCTATATCTTCTTCAAACCATCTTCAACATATGTGTT
The DNA here is from genome assembly GCA_037957365.1 of Torreya grandis. Lineage (NCBI taxonomy): Eukaryota > Viridiplantae > Streptophyta > Pinopsida > Cupressales > Taxaceae > Torreya > Torreya grandis. The sequence goes on from JARHVA010005990.1 coordinate 152,706, forward strand.
TCCATGTTCAATCGAAAGCAACTAGGGTTTGCACTTGTGAGACTCTAAGGGATCAAAAGACTAGCATGAGCAAGTTAATTTTAGATTTACAAACATAGAATTAGTTATTACATGAAAATATCATAACATTGGAAAATCACATTATAATACAAAAGCCTCAAAGGCACCCTAGTGTCAATCATTTATATACACTTTCACCTAGTTAATTAGTTGCAAGCAATGTGACATATCAAAATAAGAAATCACAAAAAATTAACTCTACAACTAGTGATTCAAAAAGAATTCAAAGATAAAATAAGAGTTTGAGTGAGGTAATAAGGGAAATTATTAAATTTAAGTTGATCAAACTACCTCCTCTTCATCTAGTGAGAAGATCTAGATATTATTGTGCATATCATAGAATGCATAAGAATCACACAGATTCATGTTTTACATTGAATAAACATATATAATTGATAATTGATCATGAGGACACTATATAGGTTAAATCAACCAAACAATCTACAGTGACACAAGAACACATTCAAAAAGAGTCAAATTAAAAAATAGTACAAAAGTGGTTACCAAATCACAACTCAAAATAACAAAAGGATCAAAAATCAAAATCATAGCAACAAATAATACCACAAGAATAGGTAAAGCATGGAAAATATGAGAATAGACCTCTCCAAAATGAGACTCAAATTTCAAATTAGTATGGGTTTGGTCAAAAATATCTACAATAATTTTATTATCAAGGTCAAAGGTTGGGAAAACATGCTCAAGGCATCACTACTCCTATTTTAGTAGCTGATAATGTTTGTCACCAAGGTTTGCGATTTATTGAACATCCTAAGACAAATAATTCACAAACATAATTTATCAAAGTCAAATATCTAGATAAAACAAAAGTCAACAATAGCATTCCATTGGTTCAAAATCAAGATGATAATGATGAGTGGAACAATGTAGGTTATTATGATTTCTACGATACCAAAAATGAATCCAAATATTCAAAATCATATTCATAGCCATTCCTTTGTGATTTACAATCATGCTTGATTCCTTTGTTTGATATAGGACACCATAATAGGGAGTCTCCCATGAGACTCATTAGTTAGTATCATCTTTTCTAAGTCTTTCTTGTACATATTTTCTATTCTCATCTTTCTGTGTACATAGTTTCCTTTTGCTTACTTTTACATAATTTCTCATTTTTCTTGTACATAATATTTCAACTTGATTCTACATAGTTTCCTCTCAAATTCTTGTATATAGTCTCCTTATGATTTATTTTACATAGTTTTTTTCAAAAATACCAAAAACTTTTAAATATATCAAAATACAAAAACATTCAAATATGTCAAAATATCAAAAACATTTAAATATTTAAAAATACAAAAACATTCAAATATATCTAAATACCAAAAACATTTCAATTGTATTCATTATCCATGCTTTATATTTATATGTCTATGCTAGACTTCCACTTTTCTATTTTGTGCTATTGTTTATCAGTTTATCTACATTATCATGCTTCACTTGATCTTATTTAAGTGCGTGTAGTGACATCAATCCTTGATTGCTTCACTCTACCTATTAAGGGGGCATCCTACTTCTACATTCAAGACAAAAATTGAAATATTTACCCACTGGGGGTATCCTCTACTTGACTACACCATCTAGGTTATATCATTCCTACACCACACACTCTCATTATCATGTTGATGTACATTACTTACTATCTTATAGAGATAACTCTATCAACATTCACTAGTATATATCACTTGTGTATTTATTAGCATATACCTAGTCTTTTACTTCATGTTTTGTATACTTTCACTACTTGATTTGATTAGTTACATGCAATTGTATTTATAGTATTTACATGCCTTTCTTTCTTGGTTTGTATAGCTAGATGTGATTGCATTTCTTAGTTCTTAATTTGTCTCATGTATGTGCCTTAGGACATTTACCAATGTCCTTTGCTTTTACTCTTATGTGTGACTTAGGACATTTTCCAATGTCCTTTTCTTGTACTCTTCTATGTGATTGTGTCCCTAATGCCAACCTTGCTTGTTTTAAATTATGTGTATATATGGCATTTGAACATGTCTTCTATTCTTACTTTCCAATTTGAGTGACATGTGCCCATGTCCCTTGTTTGTTTGGCCCCTTGGTCAGTTTTTTGTACTTCTTGCTTCTTACATTTTGTACTTGTTTGCTTGTTGCTTCTCATTGTTTACAATGCCATGATCCACATAATGAATTATCTTGCTTTATTGGATACCATGATGGAAATCATGCTCCATCCCTCATTGATAAATAAAAACTAACACTTCTAGTTATAGTTCAGTATATTGCACATACTATTACATTGCTATATCTATTTAGGCATACCCCTATTGATCTAACAATCTCCTAAACAAACTATGTTATATCTAGAGACATCTTCTTGATTATCATTACTATATCATGTATTTCATAGCATAACACACGTGTAGGGCTTCTTATTCTAAGATCAGTCATTGTAGGGTCTTCATTCCTACACTCGTAAGATGGGGGAACAAATAAGGTTTTTGTCATAGAGATCAGAAATCCTATTTTAAACAAAAATAGTTTTCAAAACAATCAAAACAATAATCAAAGGTCAAACTAGGTAGAACATACCAAAAAAATAATGATGATTCTAGAATAGTCTTTATAATTAGCAAAGGACAATAGCACCAGACATGGACAATAATACTAAACACTAGGGTGTCCTATTTTTGGTGCTCCTATATATATAGAAAAAAACCCAAATTTTCCAAAAATAGGTAGAAATGTCAACTCAACTATAGTTATATCAGATACAAATTAGTCCAGATTTAATAATTTTAGTATAGGTTTTCTCAAAGAATATAAATATAGGGGCATGTCATGCATGGCATGATGGCTCTAGCTTCCAATTTTAGAATGGGAGTTGGTATAACTTCTAGATTAGAATCCATGTTATAAAAACAAGTGATTGGGGGCAATGTGCATGACATATTTAACTTCTTTTCTTTATGAGTTTAGTCTATTACCCAGGCATTCTCAATAGTTACATGAATTATTCCATCTATAGTTGATTGGCATCATTTTGGAGTGGCTTTAATATATGCCTAACTTCCATATTCCCAGGTGGCTTCCACATAAGCCTAGTTTGTAGTTTTGGATTGGCTTTCATACAAACGTAATCTCTTCCTTCAAAAATTGCCTAAGATTAGCCTAGTTTCTAGCACACATTTAGTTATCCATGCCACATTATTAGATTACTGATAATTCATAGGCTTTAAGAGACATCTCATATGATACACATTCATACCATTATCATTTTATATCTTCACTTAATATGGAAATGATGGAGCCAAAGGACTAGCTAGCCTTGTTATTCTTGATTTACCTATTCAAAAAGATTGGACACACAATCCAAACACCAATTAACACACACATGATTACATAGCTTCACTTAGTGGGTGACGATGGAGTGAAAGGGCTAGACTTTTCATTCTTGAGCCACTCTTTGGGAATTGAGCACTCAACTTTGTTCATGATATTACTCTTGGTATAACACATACCCAACACACATCTAGCATCACTCAACATCACAACAAGTTTTGTATTGGTCCATATACCTAGTGAGGTATATTCATTCCTTTCTCTTCCTTTCTCTCTTACCCAAATTTATACATTCTTATTTATATATAGTGTATCTAGTAATAATTGATCTACTCTTTATTTTTTATTATAGATTTATACTTCAAAAAGTGCTCTCTATATGCACACCCAATATTACATAGCGTCATGGGCTTCACCCTTATAAGTAAGTTTAGGTACACTTTCTAATTTTCTTTTATCCTAGTATTTTGCTTTGTTGCATCACTAGAATAAATGGAGGGGCAAATGTAATCATATAAAATGTCAATATTGCTAGCTTGAGTGTGGATTGTGACACCCAACCCATAAGTCCCTCTTATATGCTCTCATAACCCTTCTATCTAATTTTTCATTGATTCCCAGTCATCCATAGACTTTTAGAACCTCATCCTAGCTCAACCAAGCTCCATTTCCATGCTTATTCTATCCCCATAGGTTTTGAGCCTAGAGTATAAGAGGGTTGGGGTTGGACTATATCACTGGACCCTAGGGTGCCCCATTTTTAGTGCTCTTATCCAATCACATTTCAATCCCAGGTGATCATTTTCTCCTGATTCCTCTTCTTCATTATGTCAGCCTAACATGAATACATTTAACCCATGACTAATATATCTCTATAAAATCTCCTTCAAAGTTCATTTAGAAGGGATTGCTAATTATTTCAAAAATAATCAAGAATATAAGAAAAATCACTAAAGTAATTTTCCCTATTCTCTGCATACATCAAACCAATATAGCCACAAGTTTATTCAAACTCTCACACTAGCACTAGTTATCTAAATCACACCTAGTTCAATATTTTTACATAAAAATAACATTATTACATAAATCACATCAAATTTGAAAACTACATATGGCTTGATCCCTCTTCAAAGTATTGATATATAGGCAACATGCCCACACAAGGGGTGTGTATACATGTTCAGTGCATCTTATACACACTAATCCCTCCCCCTCTTTTTCAAGTTTCATTCAAGCATATTAAAGTTTTACGGTTGGAGATTAAATTAGATATAGAAGGAGCTCCATTGATAGTCAAGACAGACTTAAAATTTCACAAGCAAATTAATATAGGGATGCTAGATAAATCTCAAAAAACTTAGATTTTTATGACTAGTTTGGATAATAGAGAAAGACCTAGACTATAGTGTCAGAACCTAAAGTGTCCTATTTTTAGGACTCCTATCCTTTCATTGAATGAAATATAGATACTAATTTATGACAATATCTTATTCTTGCATAGCTAGTACCAACTTCTATCCTAGCCATCTCAGTCATGTTTAAGCTAAGTTGTATTTTTCCTATTTTGTTATTTTTTAAGAAAGATATAAAGGTTAAATAAATTATAAAAATTAGTACTCTATTTATTAAAATATATTTTATTAATTTAATCAACTTAGACCCTTAACTAAATTAGGAATAAGACTCCAATATTCTCAAAATAATTAAATCAAGTTTCATCATATGATTGAAATACATATATAGACATGCTCTTATGAGGATTTTAAATATTAATCCAAAAACAAAAGTGCATGAAGTAATAGGGTTTTTACACCCTACTTCTCCCAAGAGATTGTATGGCCACATAGACCTTCATGTTACTCATCCTACATCAATAATATGTCAACAACAAGTGGGGTTTGTCTTTAACTTAATTTTTTGACCATCTAGATGGTTTCAAGTATGGCTAATGCTAGAGATTCATGCCAATTGAGTTAATATCAATTAACTTACTATGAAAAGATCTATTATTTTATATAAATATTCCATCCATGCATTTATTAGTGGAATCCCCTTGTTAATTAGACATGACTCAAGTTTTTATTATGAAAGGAGAGGTTAGTCGCTTAACCCCCTAGCTCTTTTAATATGTATACCCTGATTTTTACACCCCACTTGAAATGAGGTTAAAATAATGATGCGAGATGAAAACTTGGGTTAAATATTCCCTAAATAATTCATAAATAAGCTATGAAATCCCCTTTACAATCTAATTTTCACATAAAAAAACTAAGTGAAAAGAATTTAGAGGTTTTTTTTCGATCACCCAAACCATACGGGTTTTGGGGAGAGCCTAGACAACATTATTTCCATGCCTTGGAATAGGCACAAATTACAAGTGAAAAAAAAACTTTGGATCACCCAAGTTACCTATAGGGGGTGGGGGGAGATCATACATGCACTCTTCATTTTTCACAAACAAAAAAGCAAGTATAAAACAAACACTTTTAAGAATTTGTAATCTAAGTGTTAATTTTATGAACCAAATGAAATGTTTGCTAAAGTTATTTGTCCTCTTGGCTTAAATTTTTAAAGATTTAAATGAATTTTCACAAAACACTTAACACAAAAAATGTAGGCTCATTTTAAGCACTTAAAAACAAATGTTTAAGACTTAACCATTCTTTTTAGGTACCAAAATGAAGTGTTCAAGAGTTTAAACTTACAAATTTATGTCATATTCTTGTCTTGGCCTTGCATATGTTAGAGAGTATCCTTATACTTTTAATCACTATTAGGTATGAGCAAACATGTTTTTAAAAGATATCTCTCATGTTTCTATGTATTTTTTACATAGAGACTGATATCGATCACCTATGACCAATGCTAGTTAGAAGGTAACTGATGTTGATTAGGCACAAAACCGATGCCAATCAATAAAGATTGAAATGAACTACCTGTGAACCTATAGGAAAAACCAAAATGATTTGATAAATTTAAGTTATCTCAAAATATCATGAAAAATCCACAAAATCTATAATAAACTGATTGAACAGGGAAAATACAAGTCAATGAAACTGAGAAATAATAACTAAGAATGTTAACAAGATTTAAACTACCAATTTTTAAGTTATGTCATACCCTACATCCTAACTAATGATGGTTATCTATAACTAATGTCAGTTAGGTATAATTGATGTTAGTCTTTGAAAGCTAAAACTCTAATTTTTAATCTATTCAAGCATTCATTTAAAAAATTTGGAGTTGCATATTGGTCTCCTTGATATGTGGGATTCTTTTATGTCCCACCAGGCATACCATTTATGATCATAAGAATTTGACAATAGAGAGGAGGGTAGATCAAGTGTTAGTCCATAAAATAATAAAATTGACACACTAACATGTTAACATCTCTAAGCCTAGATTATAGGGGGAGATTAATGAACAAAATGTAATTGAAAAGACAACTAAAATGTTAAAAAACAACAAATCTCTTACCTTCCTTGAATGATCCAAATGATTCATTGTGTGGTTTGCTTAGTTTGTGCTCAAAAAGTATTTAGCAATGGAGTTTTCTTTTCTCTTTCTCTCATTGTCACCATTATGGCTTTATATGGCTTGATATGGCTTGTGATTACTTGATGAGGCTTGTATCAATATTTTTACATTATAACACTATTGATATAAATCATGGTACAAAACTTGCATTATAATTCTATAATTTCCAACCTCTATTTTCAATAATCAATGGCTTGTATTTATAGGATTAGGAACTAACCCCAACTCAAGATGATTTAAAGTGTAGTTTAAACATGGAATGGGTTCAAACCTAACTTAAGTGAGTCAAACAACCCTATTAGAGTTAAAATGTGTTAATAACTCATGGTTTACAATTAATAGGCATGGGTGAGATATTTTGAGATATTTTCAAAGGCTTGACAACTCATAAAAGGTAATCATAAAAATATAGGATATTTCATATTTTTGAATTTCCTTTTTTAGTAATTCATTAATTTCACATGTATAATTCATATAGGCATTTAGTTTATTTTAGATTGTTAATGAATTTGGATTAGCCATTTAACTCTTTGAAGATTTGATTTATGTGTGTAATTACCCCACTTAATAGGTCTATGGTCCAAATTACATGTTACGATGCCACATGATGAATAGAGATGAATCTATGAGAGGTTTTCACTCCTTATGGTAGGATACCCCAATTAGGGATATCTTAATGAGATTATGATCTTTGATGAATAATGTACAATAAAATTTGTGACATTCAGTGATTCCTAGGCTTAATTTGCAAAGGTTGTTAGGAATCAATCAAAACTCTAAAAAAAGGTCATTGGTGGCTAGTTTTAGGTGTCTACATAATCAAGTGTGTATTAATTATATTTTAAATGATAAGGGACTATTTTAAAATGAAAATATACAAATGAAAATATTGATATGTAAAAATATAGTACTTTTTGGGACCAACATGTCCTTTTTTGTATAAGAAAAATGGACACGTTAACTTCTTATGATCCTTTAAAAGGTCATGCCTAACATAAATACTTGATGATTAATGAATCTTGTCCCATGTGTTTTCACAAAATCATTTTTTAAAAGGTCTATTTTAATTAATGAATCTCTCTTTAATTTTCATGGGTTTATATTTTGTGTTAAAGTTAATCATTTTTGTGTCATTTAATGTTGTATGTAGGATTTTGGGTTTATAAAATTTATTTAGAAAAGTTTGACGTTGACATGTTATGTTCCACATTCTTTACTCTTATATTCCCATGACTCATACTCTTGCACCTCATCCATGATGGGTAAGCTTGATTTTATTTATAGAGCATTTGAACTTAGTTAATAATTTACAACCCAAAAATATATTATCCTAAGATAATTGTAAAATGGTATGGTTTGGGACCCCTTATCTAATCACAACCTACCATCTTTTAGAACATACTCCCAAATCTTTATAATACATGTGTCTTCTAGGGTGGTAGTGAAATGGTATAGTTGTAGATCCCTTATTAAATAAGCAATAGCAATGTGTTCATACCATATTCCCAAAGCCTCATGATGAATGAGCCACCTAGATTATAAGTGAAGTAGTATGTCATGAGAGGTGTCATCTAATAAATTCTCATTACACGTCATACTATAGTCTTAAAGTCTTGCACTACTCACAACATTATATGATCATGGGACCCCTTAAATTAATCAAATATCACATCATGGGACTTACATATATCACATGATGTCAAAGTATAATATGGCATGGTAGGTTATATCTTGTAATTTTATGACACATGTCTTTTATATACACCTAAATATCTATACACTCAAATATGTGTATATACCATAAGACTACCTCAGGTATTCTTGGGATCTATCTAAACATTTAGATGAAACTAAATAGATCAAGAAAACTATTATGAGAACCATAAAGGAAGAAATACATGTGTGTAATATACTTTAAGTTATTAAAAATCCATCTAATCACCATTATTAATAAATTATAATGAGTCATATTTTGATACATGGACATGTCATGTTTCCACCAACATTTTAAAAGCCAAATTAAATATTCTAAAATGGATTAAAAATGAAAAATGTTGTTAATTTGAACATTTACACCATCTCAAAATTAATTCACACATTGGTAAGTATTGGCTATTTTCCCATAGGAAAAATAGATCAACCCCTTATAGTCATAATCTTTTATAGGTTTTTTTATAATGTTGTAGTGCATGTTGTATTTAATTTAATGTCATTTCATATGCCATTTTAAGTTGGTCATGGCATGGCTTAGTATTTATATCTTTTGGTGTCTTAAGAATCATTTTGATTACATATGCAAGTAGAATATTTTCATGGTGTTGAGTAGTTGCAGAAAATGGTCCAAAAAAAGCCTAAGTTTACATGTCTTCAACTTTTGGCCAAGTGTTAGAGCATTTATATTTCCTTTGGAGGAAGTGTTCCACACAAATCTCACAAAAAATATACAATGCTTAATTCTTTTGGGGGTTTTGTTTCAACCTTTAGATAAGTATTTGAATTATTTTGGGACTTTTGTTTTGAGATTTTTATTCAAGTGTCAGAAATTGTTTTAGATATTTTAACTAAAATAATTTCCCCAAAATGTCATTTCTTCAAAGAGAGTCCTTTTTAAAAGTTTTAAAGGATATGTTCCTCAATAAAATGGTCCACTTGAAGGTTTTTGAATGGTGCTTTTCTTTTGGTAAGGGTACTTTTTAAAACTTCTAAAGGATATCTTTAGGATAAGTTGGCCCAAAATAGAAATCTCGAAGGGAACTTTTTTGAACAAGTGTCGTATACACTCTTCCCAAAGGGTACTTTTCTTCACCAAAAAGGTCTAAAGCAATTCTTATGAAGGGTCATCTTCTTTTGGGGAAATTACAAAGATAGATTTATAAGTGACACTTGACAAATTATCGAAGGGTATTTTCTCAAGAAAAGTATCCTAAACACTTTTTTGAAGGGTAAATTCTTAGAAAAATGGTTCAATGCATAAATTCCTGAAGGGAACTTTCTCGAGCAAGTATCCTCTACATTTTTCTTGAAGGATCTTTCTATAATAAGGTGGACTGAGATAAATTTATAAAGGGAATTTTTCCAAGGGAAAAGAACTATTTTAAAATAGGTTGAAGGGGCATTCTAAAGACATAGTTCCTTCAAGAAAATTATTTGGGACAATTTTTTTGAAGGTAGTTTTCTTTCAGAGTTTTTATCCCAAAGTAAAATACTAAGGCATAATTCCTTCAAACATTTTTTTAAGATGGTTCCCCTAAAGACATGAACTAGTAAAACATTTTTTATAAAAAGAAATACTCAATGAAGATATAAGGGAAGTGAATTCCTTTGAAATAAGTGTTCCACACAAATCCTAAAAGAATTGTCTAGAAAAAGTCCAAAATAAATAACCCATAGAGTTTATGATCCAAGTAGGTGCACAAATGTAAATTTTAGACCTTAGGAAATATAAATTTGATTTAAATAAGGTCCAAAACAACCCAACATATATGATGTTTAAAACCCCAAAAATAGCCATTTGGATTTGAAAATCTAAAGACATTCATGTGAATGTCAAGTTAGAACTCAAGGAAAAATACATCTATACTAATTTTATGATGGTTTGTGAGATGCCATTTTAATTATTTGAGATGATAAATGATGGTTGGTGAGACATAAAATTTAAAGATAGATCAAGATAAATATTATGGATCTTAAATTTGATGGTCACATGACCACTAATGATAGTCATGTGAATGCCATTTGATGGGAGCAAGGATGCTAATTTTAAGATCATGAACTAGCTATTAGATTTCAAACAATAGGTCCCAATAGATCAATTACATGCATTGAATCATAGATTATAGATCAATAACATTAAATAAGATCAAATATTTAGCTAATATTAGGAGTGAAGGCATAAGGGACAAGTGATAGAAGTACATAAGTTATGGTAGAAGATCGATAAATCACGCTTATTCACCTTGAGAAAATTTGATGGTATGAGGAAGGGTTAAAGAGTAAAGGATCTGAGATAATTTTTTATGACTAATAAAAATAAGGAGAACCTAAATGTCTTATATGGAGATTTAAAGCTCAGTATTTGACTAAGGTAAGAAAACATGATGGAGCTGAGCTCAAGTAGATTCAGTTTGTGATAGGATTAGATATTTTAGGATCAGATGGTACCATTAGGGACCTAAAGAGGTAAATAAAAACTTTAATTACCATCATCAAAACCAACTAAATGAAAGTGTCCTTTCTCCCCACTTGGGTACACATCAACAAACTAGTCATGAGCAATTTTACATTAGGACAAAGAGAAAATGACTTGATCCCACCATTGTGCCATGGAGCATCATAGAGAAGATATTTTAATAATGAAATGGAATGGAATGACATGGATCAATTAGGGAGGGTTTGAGTTAAATTTTTTTATGGTGATAATTGTAACCATTTTTCAAATGGGTTTGAACTAGTTTGTTTCCCTTTTTTAGCACCAAGACTCTCTCTTGTTTCCTTCATCTATAAATATAACTATTGAGAAATTTTTTTAAAAAAAACCACCATGTATGGTGAAACCCTCTTGGTTTGATGTTATATTCTAATTTTGAACATAAATACAAGTATGTTTTTTGAGTTTTGAACATTTTGTCTAAATCTTCAAGTGATGTATGATGAGGAGAAGTGATAACTCTCAATCCTTCCTTCCCTTATCCTTTTATATTTAAGAAAGAGTTCCTAGTATAATAGGTCATATAGAGTGTAGTCTAGTGTGTAAAGCTTTCTCAAATGTACAATTGTCCTTAGAGTGTGTAATCTACCCTCTATTTCATATACCTTGTGTTATTACCTTTATCTCACCTTTATATTTAAATACTCATGTTATAATCTATTAAAACTTAGAGAATAGTCTATATTTTCTATTTTAGTGTGGTAGAAATATAATGGTCATGCGGAAGACATTATTGGTGCATCACCTTATTTAGATTAGGTTTAATTTTTGTATTTTATAACTCTTTCCCCCATAAATAAGTAGTAGATTAAGTGGAAAATATTTCACAATATATTCATGGAGTTATCCATTACACCTAAAGGCTCATTTCTGATATAAGTACACCCACATACCTATAAATCTTCCCATGTCACCCAAATATAGAAGAAGCCTGAAAAAAATCTTATAAATTGCAAGATTTGGTGACAAAAGTAAAATCAAACCATCATTACTATGAGATAAATTAAAAATTCCCTAAGTTCCCTTCCAAGCATAATTTAGACCTAGTTATCTTTGCAATTCAGACTACAAAAATCATTATATTTTTTGATAAGAATATATTAAGATATTAATATATAGAGAATTTATCCATTCAAGAGTAATTAAATGTGTCTCTATTAACATGGTATAATTTTAATCATAACCAAATAACAAACAAGATCTTGGGGACACTACCTTCATGTAGAGCATAGTGAGGTACACATTACATTGAGGTATTCAAAGTAGTGGATGAAATTAAAAAGATGATAGGTGATGATGATACCTAAGAAGCAACTATTTTCTCAAATAACCTATTAGTAATTTAAAATTTGGGACTCTAAAATTTTATTTTCAAGATGAATGTATTTTGATGTGGTGACCTGTTATATATTTAGATCATGAATTCTACATGCAAAAATGATCTTATCTAAAATTAATTGTTAGTATATGATAAATTTGATCTTTGGGGTTTTCTTTAAAATATACTATCATCTCTTGTACACAAAATTCCATATAGAATGGGCATTATAATTGAATAGATGAGGACACATGATGTTTGTGAAATGTTAAAGGACTAGGCTAAAGATATATAACATTGGGTGGATAAACATGACACAGAGTCATTTATAATTAACACATTTAGAAGAGTAGTTGATGCATCTAGATGTATCATAGGTTCTCTTAGTTTTAAAGAACACTTCAAATTTAGAATTCAAGGAATTCATAGCATGAGTAGCAGATTAGGGTAATTTGGTTACCTATGGTGAAATAATGGCAACGTAATAAACTATTCCACAATATTTATATTGATTGGTGGTTCAAAGCCACAATGGCCAATCTAAGTGAAATGTAAGATATATATGTTATTATCAGTGAATTTGTGATAAATTTTTAAACTAAATACTAATCTAGATGAATATTTATAGTGAATCTTAAACTAAATTTATTTGATTAAAGAAAAAGCAAAAAGAAGGGTAGGGTAGAATGAAGGTATTCTAATTTTTAGTCTAGATATTATGACAAAGCTTAGATTTCACCAAGACATACATTCAAACCAGTACATGACATGAAATAGCCATAGCATAGATATGACCATGTATCAGGAAAATATCTAAGGAAAAGAAGGAATAATGCAAATAAGAAACTAGGTTCAATTAAAATATTTACTTCACAAGAAAATCACATTAGCACATCTACAAGAGAAGCAAGGGAATTGAAATTTACCTAAGATTCTCCAATTAACCTAGCATAACCACAAGTTAATAACTCTGAATTTATATATGCACATCAAGAATCCATGAAAACCATTCAAACTTGAACATTGAAATAGATAGTTGAGAAAGTAGCCATAATAACAAACACACACACACAAACAATTATTGGATAATATTTTCATAAGTCCTTGATTGTATTAATTTATCAAAGTTATCACAAAGTCTTTTCACTCAAAAACTTTCCCTCTTTACAAAATGCTAATATTGTCTTTTATAGGAGACATAGGCAATACACTAATCAGTCATGAGATTAAAAATGTACAAGAGAAAGGATAGTTGTCCTTTTTACAAAGTTATAGAATACATTCAATTTTTCAAAGTGGACTGACCTATAGGAAAATGTGCTAACAAACTAATGCATGCCTTTACAAAAATAATATTCTACTTTTGAAAATTACAAAGTTTCTTAACAAAGTAAACTATTATTAGCTAGTTCATGGGCCTTACATTAAATAACTCCCTTATTTATCGTAAATAATATTTATGGCATTTTGATGTTGTTCATCAACTAGCCTTAAGTTGATAGATAGATCTAAGAGTAATTCATCTTCTTGGTCTACCAGGTCATCAAAATCTATATCATTTCTTTCCATTGCTTCCTTGATACTCCTTACCTTAGCAATTTTCTCCCTTGTAGTTAGGATCATGCCCATGACCCTATTATTATCACCCTTAGACTTACCCTAACTCTTTCTCCTAACCTATTTCATAACCAAGGTGACCTTGTGCCTATATTCATCATATGAAATTATGCTTAGGGAAATAAGTGTGGTAGGCATGGCAAGCATGGTTCAAAGAAGTTGCTCAATTCTATTCATTAGATCCTTATCATCCCTTAGGACCCTCTTCAAGTTCTTGAACCATGCAGCCAAACCTTGGATCTTTTCAACAATTATTCCCATAATTATATTCAAATGGTCTAGGCTACTAGTCCTAAAACTAAGAATCTAAACCTCAAGTAGTATGTTGATTAGCTCCATAATTTTATCCATTGAACTCTACCATTGGGATATTAAGCCCTTGGCTAATGCATCTTGGTGAGATAACAAATTCTACCTTGTCTTCTTTTCCTTCAAGGATTTAAGCATATGATATAAATATGCCTCAAACATCTTTATCATTTCTTCAAGGACTAAGAAGACAACCTATGTCTCAAGATTTTCCTTTTATTTTTGTAAGCTTTCTATTTTTTGATATAAGACTTTAATGCTTGATTTTAGTTGAGTTAAATGGGCATCATCTAGTTCAACAATGTTTTCTTTATGGATTGGATTTTCACCGGGTCCCTAACATCCTACTAGAGTTAAATCCACAAAAGGTTCAACTATCTAAAAAGCAAACTCATTCTCAAAAATGGTCTTCTTTATTTTTACCCTCTATAGGCCTTTTATATTTGGATTAAATTACACATTGTCTAATGACTATGTAATTTTTGGAGGTTGAGGAATTTCCATCTATGTGCTACTTCAGGTACTAGGAGTATCTACCTAAGTACCGCTTAATCCTCATGAGGTAGTCATCCTTATTTCCTCCTCTTTTCTCATTAGAGCCACTATCCATGGCTTTAGCTCATCATGAATAGTGATTTTGATAGTACTTGTCATAGCCTATTAATGGTGTAGGCTTGCGATCTTTTACATCTTACCATAAATGAAACATTCAAGGATGATTGGCCCATGAATTGGATTCTCATCACTGAATAAGTTAACTTTACTCAAAGGATGAGAGAAGGTTAAATTAGGCTTCTTATTTCCAATTGGGACCAATGCCAACTCAACCTTCCTCTTTTATAGGGGTGAAACTAGAACTAGGTCCAAAGCTATCTCCTTCCCCTTTTTCTACTCTACTTTATTGGATTGTCCTTGAGTATCCTCAATTTATTCTTCTTCTTCATCTAATCCATATGCCTCATCAACCACTTTAAGTTCATCTTCCACTATCTCCTTAAGACCTAGTGCAATCATGTCAAGGAACTCAATTAGGGACTCTGGCCTTTTTAGTTGCATAGAAGAAGATGCCCCTTTACCAGGCCATTCTTCCCATTTCTCCTTCTTAGGTCCTTATGTAACTTATGCATGAGGTTTTTGTAGTTTTATTTATGGCTACTCTAGAGGGGGACTAGAAGAGGGTCCATGCAACAAATGGTATTGTAGGGGTGTCATCTACCATATCTCACTAGGTCATTTCTCACCTATAGCAAGTCTAGCCTCAAGACTAATATTATGATTATTCAACCTAGCCAACACTTATTTAAAATTGGAGGCCCTAATATACATCATTCCATGAACACCAACCCTATGTTCATAGGGGTAGTTCATTGTTTTTGATTTCAAATGTTTTGTAACCCTATCATGAGGGTCCCACCACCTCAATTCATCCAAATGTAAGTTGAAAGAGTCTTTCTATTTGGAGATGACATCTACATTCTCCTAATTATGTTGTATAGTAATACTAATGGTCAAAGGAAAGGGGTGAAGTAGTCCTTTCCTTTTCTACTTGCACACACCATCTATACCATGGAAAATTTTGTATATAACCTCCTATTCTACCAATTGATTTGGCACATGGATCAGTGGTTTGAGGGGATAAAATAAGGTCCCTTATATTTTAATCACTGTGTAATCTAGATACAACCAAATCTCTCCAATTAACTCCACATACTTCTTAACTAGAGAGTTGACCCTACCCATGGGGATCCTTGTAATGGATTCTATCAAAGTTGGATATACATAATCACAAATGAATTGTACATTGTGTCTATGTTTTAATATGTGTAACTTGAAATATTGATGGGAAATAGTGTGTCTCCCTTCAAGTGACCAATTATTTATGTCAGGGATCTTTATGGTGGCTAAGAGGGCATCTAGAAGATAGGACATCATGAAGAAGTGGCTTCTAGTTTTCTTATTCATGGCTGAAAATTGTTGTTTCAAACAAATGTTAATCATCTCACCTATTGAGATTTATGATCAAACATCAAGACGTAGCCATGTTGTGTTTGTTCTTTAATTCCACTTAATATTTTACATGGGATTTAGGGGACAAATTATAAGTTCCATGCTTTTAATAATTAACATTGACTTGGAGAATGTTTAGATATTCATTAAGAATCATGTTTCTAGTTCAAGGAAGGCTTTGGAATTGCTTTGCTATGATTCAAGAAACCATATCCCTGATAGAGATGCATTTAGATGAACTCACGACCTTGCTCCACTACCAACTAGGGATCCATATCCCTAGTGGATATTACCAAAATAAACTTTTCTTGAAAAGCTTTTGGTTTTGTAATAAGTTTTTATTTTTTGCATTTTTAGGTCTTTTAGGCTTTCAACAAAGTTTGGGAATTAGGGTAGCCAAGTTTAAGGATTTGGTCAAGTGTCTAATCCTCATATAATCACCTATGGTTGCAACATTTTTCTCTCAAGGATTTTTGTTAAGTGTAACCATGACTATAACATAATATATTAAGCTTTCATTCTATATGCATGATTCTTATTAAAACCAAGTTTAGGTTAAGACAATGTTTAAAGTCTTGTGAAATGGTTGACCTATCCATTAGTTCCTACTAGTTTCTTCAAATTATAACATCAAGCTTATATCTAAAATCCATGGTCAACATATGCATAAGGTTTATACCAAAATTCTTAAACTTTTGAAATTTCAAGAAAACTAAGGAACTATAAGCTGAGGGCTAACCAAAAGGTCTTTTGTAAGCAAAGATCAAAGTAACAAAAAATAAACACAATAGAAAATAGGAAAACATGAATATAAATGAAAGAAATTAAATTTATCAAAAATTATGTACAAACAATGGATATAAATAAAAGAGATGAAGGAAACTAACTAGCCTACCTATATTAACTATAGCCATCTTACATATTTACACCATGAAGGCCCCAATACGAGTAACAAAGAAATAATGCTTGAGATACTACCCATTAGTGGGGAGTGTGAATTGTATTCCTTCTAAGTCCTTCAGTTTTAAGGTGTTATTTCCAAAGGTGTCTACAATTTGATAGGGTCCAATCCATATAAGTGTGAATCTACCATGTTTTCCCTTGGGCTCAGATGTTTTATCCCAAAAAAAAACCAAGTGTCTTTGTATGAACACCTTGATCTTTGATCCCTTGTCAAACCATCTCTTTATTATAGTTTGATGCCTGATAAAGTTATCAAAAGCTTCTTATCATGCATCTTTCATCTAAATAATGTCCAACAACCTTGATCTTGTGAATTCTTGGTCTTCCTCCATATATTATTGCATAAACTTGTAAGTTCGTAGCTTGAGTGTGATGGGGAATAATGGCTCTTGGCCATATACTAGTAAGAAGGGAGATACTTTAAGAGCTTATTTGAATCTTGTTTTATCTACCCAAAGGGTATACTTGAGAAGTTTATTCTATGTTCTAGTTTTGTCTATAGTAGAATTCTTGATGGATTTCATCAAGTTTTTATTCATTCACTCAGATACTTCATTACCTTGAGTATAATGGTTAGATGAAAACTTGAGAATAATGATATTATCATATACCCATTCTATCATCTATATGGATATGAATGCTAACCCATTTTCACATACCAAATATAATGGAGTCCCAAATCTAGTGCATATGTTTTCTTCTAAAAACTTGATCACTTCTTCTATTATGTATTATTTGGTGGCTACAACTTCAATCCAACTAGTGCAATAGTAGGTAGCTATGATAACATACTTGTGACCTTTTGATGAGTTAGGGTTGATTACCCCTAAAAATTCTAGTCACCATTGGTTAAATGGTTTATCAATCATGATATCTTGTAAGAGCATTACTACCTTTAGCTCTTTTTTGTTGAATATTTGTCATAAATGACATTCTCTCACATGTTTATGAGTATCTTTGAATATGGTAGGATAATAATATCCAACCTTGAGGATCTTGTGACCTTTTTTTCTTCCTAATGGATGTCCACTTCCTAACTTCTCATAGGAAGTTCTCATTACCTCAGTATATTCTTCCTTGGAAACACATCTCAAGTACACATCTTCAAATTGCTTTTGGTATGGGACTCCATTTTTTATTAGGTAGTGAGCTGCCTTGAGCCTTAAAGCTCTTCTCTATTCCTTGGTTATCCATATAGGATAAGTTTCATTGATTATTAAATGAATGATGGGATCATATCAGTCATTAGGTTGAAAATTATGTTGATGAACTTGCATAATACTTAGCTTGCGGTTGGTATTGGCAATCATTTGAATCAGACCTTGACATCTTACTAGTTTTATAGTTCTTATATTTATGTCATATTTTTGGAGGATAGGCATCCACTTACCTCTCCATTCTCTAACTCATTTTGACTAAGCATCAACTTAGTGGTTAGATCTAGAAGAATGACATGCACTTTATTCCTAAGAATGTAATGCCTAAATTTGTTGATAGCCTTCACTAATGTAAGGGCTTGTTTATCAATAAAAGGATAATTTAACTCAAAATTTTTCAAATTAGTTCTCATAAAATAAATTATATGGTCACATACTTTTATTTTATGAGTTAAAATAATAGAAATAGTGTGGTTAGAGGAAAAAGAGTATAGATAAAAATCTTCTGAAAATTCTAGACTTATCAATACTAGAGCTTGACTAATTGCTCTTTTGATGTCCCCAAAGGCCTTTTTGGATTCTTCATTCCATGAGACTTTAGCATCCTTCTTTAGCATATCATTCAATGGTTTGATGATTTCTGCAAATCCAAAAATTAATATCCTCACAAAGTTTATTTTACAAAAAAATTATTTTAATTCTTTTCTACTATTGGGAGGCTCTATATTTGATAAAGCTTCCACTCTTTTAGGATCAATGGAGATTCCATATTTAGTGTTAACATAGCCTAAACATTTACACTCAATGACACAAAAAATACTTTTCTTAGAGTTGAGGGAATTTCCATACCTTCTACACCTTGCAAATACCTAATGTAAATGCATGAAATGGTTTGCCCTATTCTTAGAGAAAGTAATTAGATAATCCATGTAAATTATAATGCACTTACCAATCCGGCCTTAGAAGGCATGGTCCATGGCCATTTTAAAATTGACTCCTATGTTTATCATTCCAAAAGGCATTATTTTGTATACAAAGGTGCCCCACTTAGTTATGAATAATGTCTTCATTCTATCTTATTTATCTCCCAGCACTTGATTATACCCTAAAAATCCATCAAGATAAGACATCATGGCTGAAATAGAAATAATTTGTATTACTTGGTCAAGAGAGGGAAGATGATAATTATTGTTTTCATATGCTCTATTTAGATTTTTCAAATTATTACAGAGTTTAATTTCACCATTATTCTTCCTAACTGGCACCAAATTAGCAACACAAGTAGAGTTATTAATGAAAACTATAATTCTAGCATCTAACAACCTCTTGAATTCTTTGAAAATCATGGGTTTTAAGATAGGATTTACAAGCCTTTGCTTCCGCCTGAAAGGTTTTCAATTCTCTTTGAGAGGTATGGTATGGGTGATGACTCTTACATCAAAAATATTCAAGTCATCATATGACCAAGCTATCACATCTTTATAATCTATCAATAGCTCTTTGGTTCTCTTATTTTCAACACTTGTACAAGTTTTTCCAATGTTGACCAGTTGAGGTTGATCTTGAGGTCTAAGATCAACTGCATTGTAATCTTTTCCACTCACTTTGGGAATATTAAAGGCTTTAGCTATCTTGTCTTGATCAAATAATCTTTCCAAGATAATAATCCCCTTAGGGACCTTCTTATCATTCAACTAAATGAATTTTCCATGAAACTTATCTTCTCCAAATACATTTTCATTAGTTTCATTAATGATCTAAGCCTCAAATTTTCTTAAACTAGTCATGAATTTTAGCATTTATTGGTTATCACTAAAGACTTATAGATGGGTTACATTATCAAAGATAGAAGGGTAAGGTATCAACTCAATGATATATTTTGGTGAATCTTGGTTAGGCATGAGATTAGTTGTAGTATAAGCTATCTCATCAATAGATTTATTTTCCTCCCTAGTGATAGAAACAATATTGAAGGCATCAAAAGATTCAACTAGATCTTGAAATCTAAATTTTTACCTCTTAAGGTATGATAGTTTACACTGATACTTGATTCTTACCTAATTGATTACCAGTTTTGAATCACCATAAACTACTAATTCCTTGACTTTATTTTGGATGATAAATTATAAACCCAAGATGAGACCCTCATATTCTACATGGTTATTGGTGAATAGAAAGTGGAGCTTATAATAGGCATGGTACTTCTTACCAATAGGGTTAGAGAAATGCCTACCCCAGATCTAGATTTACACCTAACACCATTAAAATACAACTTCCAAAACCCATTCATAACATGAGAAGATTGAGGAACACATACCTTGGCAATTTATAGGGTGAAAAATCCTAAATCAAAATCAATTATGTTGACCCTCTCATTCACCACATTATATTCAATGATCATGTGTTTCATTTTTGACTTCTTATCAACTCTGATCTAGTTGGGAGCTCCCTTCCAAAGTATCCATATGTGTGAAAAATCTATGGACATATATCTATATATATATTTTGTCCATTCTCTACTTAAAATTAGTCCATATGCATTATGGATATCTACCACTTGGATATCTATAAATTATTACACTCTTGGATTAGAAGCTAGTCTCATGTGGACATTTAATAATTATCTAACCACTTTGACCCTAGAATTATCTAATTAGGTGACAACCCTATTAGACTTAATGGGAGTTAAACCAAATTACTTACAAACACCTACTGGCATAATATTTGTAGAAGCACCAGAATCCAACAAATAGTTATGCAAATTCTTACCAAACATTTTTTGTGTAAGCAAGAAGAGTGGGGACTTTGTTTTAGCTTACACATAGCTATGTTTGCAATATCAGTCTCATACATCTTATTATATTTCTTAGACAATGATTCCATCAACATATCTCTTTGCTCAAGTATATGTGTTAGTTCATGCAAATTAATATTAGCTTTAATTTTCTTTATGTCCTTAACAATATTATAACCAATCCCATTGGAAAAATTGGAAGTAACAGTACTAGTCTTAGAAGTACTTCCCTTTGGATGCTATGTATTATTATCAAAAGTGGTATCCAGAGGAGTACCAAAGTTGTTTAGAGAAGTAGATGTAGTCAAAGGATACCTTTATTCTCTATTGCTTAGAGGATATGTCTTCTTCAGGAACTACTCAAAGGCATGAAATTCTTCAATAACATCATCAATTTCATTATCTTCTTGGAATGGGAAATAAAATGTTTTCACCATGAAGGTCTAGTCAATAGGCTTTGATCTTGAAGTAACTACACCATTATCTTTGTTAGGTATGACCTCAAAAGTGTCCAAATCTTCTTGAAATGCTTCAAAATCTTTACAAAATTCAATATAATCAATCTCACCATGCTTAGAAGTACAATAGACTCTAAAATAATTAGGAAAATCAATATCAATAAGACTAATATCCATAGTCTTATTTTCAAAAGATGGTTCACTATTCTTATTATTGTGGAAATTATCATTATTAAACCTATTATTGGGCCTAGTGAAGATTTGAGATGAGATATTTCTACCAAAACTCTCTCCAATATTACCAACTTATTTTGTAATTGAAGGAAGTCAGTGCTTAGTTTTTGGACCATTTTTTAAATGGACTCATTCTCATTTTTGGGGGTTTCTAATTTATGAACTTGGTTGTTTTTGGTACTAATGGCTAGTACTAAGTCCCTTTGATAATTTTCATTAAATCCATTAGTAGCAAGGTAGTTCAAGAACCCAAAATTTTGGTTAGGAGCAACATGTCTTAGAGGTAATTGGTTCAAATTTGGGAGTTGGTTGAGAGTAGGAACATTCTAGTTGTTATTAGGAAAGGCATTCAAGGTAGGCATATGTCGATTGACATTAGGAATAGAGTAGTCCATCTAACCTTGAGGTTGTATTTGGTAATTAATGATCATAAACTCAACATAGGATAAATCCACTATGTTCATAGGACCTAAAACCCTCCTTATGTTTACTGAAGTCATGGGAACAAGAGCATCTTTATATATTTCTAAGGATAATGCTTGATTATTTTTAGAAGGGTCAATGGTCTTGATGTATATATTTTGGAAAATAGCATTAAAAGTTATTATATTTTCATTGGCATCCCTTTTTAGGGTGGTAAATTGTTGGTATAATACACAAGGGCTGATGATTTTGCCAAACTAGTCAATGAAAATGTTATTAAATTCATCTCAAGTGGCAATGCAATTGTTAGGTAGGTTTAGGAACCATTCATATTTAGCATCCTTAAATATGAAAGGAATCAATCCTAACTAATCCACATTAATAGGAGATCTTCCTAACCAATCCATAACTTGATAAAGGAAGAATGTAGGAGTACCTTGTATTGGTGGAGTTGGTAAAGACTTTGAACATCTATGTCTACCTTTATCTTGCCTAGCTCTCATGTGGATGTCTGGTTCTAGTAGAGGTTCTCTTGTTTCTAAATGTGATCTTGTCTAGATTCTTGAAAAATCTAGCTTGAGGACTTTGGATCCAATTTGAAATACATTATGTCAAATCAACCTTTATGAGGAATAGGGATTAGACTTGCACATTAAGAAAATTTTGCAAAGACTTATGTAAAGAATAATGAAGGACATTAACCTTTAAGTAAGTTAGCTCAAACATGTTTCTAATTACATAATTATGATCAATATTTATAGTTTTGAGCTCAAATAAACTGAGAATCATAAAATATCTACCAATATTAGATTAAAACAAGTTATTCTAACCTCAAATACTTTAGATTCTTAGATCTCAAGCTATATTTACCAGAATTACACATCTATCCTTAAAGACCTTTTCATCTTTGTCTAAAGGAAGCAAAAATATGGGTTAAAGACCATGAAGATTAATGATATTTAAACTATTGATAAAATAACTACATAAATATATAAAGATAATACCAATCTTTGATCAAAACACACCAAAATTGGTAAATATCTTGTAAATTCACAAGGGGCCCTCCTTATAACACTAGGAAAACTCATCCTATTGATGCCTCTAGATGTATCATAGATTCTCTTAGTGTCTAAAGAACACTTCTCATTTTAGAATTTAGGGAATTCAAAACATGAGTAGTATATTAGGGTAATTTGGTTAGTTATGGTGAAATAGTGGTAGAGAAATAAAATGTTACATAATATTTATATTGATTGGTGGTTGGGAACCACCATGGCCAATCTAAGTGAAATTTAAGATATCTATGCTATTATCAGTGGATTTTTGATTAAGTTCTAAAATAAATAATAATCTAGATGAATATTTATAGTGAAGCTTAAACTAAAGTGATTTTATTAAATAAAAAGCTAAAGGAAGGGTAGGGCAGAAAGAAGGTATTATGATTTTTAGTCTAGACATTATGATAGAGATTAGATTTCATCAGGACATATATTCAAACCAATACATGACATAAAATATCTATAGCATAAATCCTACCATGTACCATGAAATATATAAGGAAAGGAAGGAACAATGCAAATAAAAAACTAGGATCAATTTAAATATTTACTTCACAAATAAATTGCATTATAATATATACAAGATAAGCAAGGGAAGTGAAATGAACCTAATATCTTTCAGTTAACCTAGAATAAGCACAAGTTAACAACTCTACATTTATATATGCACATCAGGAATCTATTGAAACCATTCAAATCTAAATATCCAAGCAAATAGTTGAGAAAGTAGCCATAATAGAAAACACACACAAAAAAATATTGGACAATCATTTAATAATTACTTGCATATATTAATTTATCAGAGATTACACAAAGTCTTTTCACTCAAAAACATTCTCTCTTTATAAAATGGTAATACTACCTTTTATAGGAGACTCAGGTAGTACATCGGTTAGTCATGAGATTAAAAATGTATAAGAAGAAGGAAAGATATCCTTTTTACAAATTTATAGAATACATTCACTTTTCCAAAGTGGATTGATCTATAGGAAAAGGTGCTAACAAACTAATGCATGCCTTTAAAAAAATAATATTCTACTTTTGAAAATTACAAAGTTTCTTAACAAAGTAGAATATTACTAGTTAGTTAGTGGGCCTTATGTTAAATAACTCTCTTGTTGATCATAAATAATCTTCATGGAATTTTGATGTTGTTCATAAACTAACCTTAAGTTGGTAGCTATCTCTAAGTGGCATTCATCTTCTTGGTCTGCCAGGTCATCAAAATCTTTATCATTTCTTCCTTGATACTACTTACCTTAGCAATTTTCTCCTCTGTAGTTAGGTCATGTACATGACCCTATTATTATAACCCCCAGACTTACCTTGACTCTTGCTCCTAACCTCTTTCATAACCAAGGTTTCCTTGTGCTTATAATCATCATGTCAAATGATTCCAAAGGAGATAATTATGGTAGGCATGGAAAATATGGTTCCAAAAGTTACTTAATTCTATTCATTATCTCCTTATCATCCCTTAAGACCCTCTCTAAGTTCTTCAACCATGTATTTAGACCCTCAATATTATCAATAATTATTCCCATAAATATATTCAAATGGGCTAGGCTAATGGTTTTAAAACCAAGAATCTGACCCTCAACCAATATGTTGATTAGCTCCCTCATTTTGTCTCTTTAACTCTACCATTGGGATATTAAACCCTTGGCTACTACATCTTGTTGAGCCAACATATTCTGCCTTTTCTTCATTTCCTTAAAATATTTAAACATATCATAAAAATATGCCTCAAACATATTTATCATTTCTTCAAGGACTAACAAGATAACTTGTGTCTCAAGATTTTCCTTTTGTTTCTGTAAGTTTTCTATTTTTTAATATAAGCCTTTATTGCCTAATTTTAGCTGAGCTGAATGGGCATCATCTAGTCCAATTATGTATTTTTAATGGATTGGGTGTTCATCAGATTCCTAACCTCCTACTAGATTTGTGTCCATGAAAGGTTCAATTTTCTGAAAAGTAAAATCCTCATTCCCAACCATGGTCTTCTTTATTGTTACCCTCTCCAGGCCTATTATCTCTAAATTGAATTGCACACTGACTAATGACTATGTTTTTTGGAGGTTCAATAATCTCCATCTATATGTTGTATAAAGTTATATGAGTGTCTACCTAAGTGTCACTTGACCCTCCAAAGGTTGTCATCCTTATTTCTTCTTCTTATATCATCATAGCCACTATTCATGGCTTTAACTCATCATGAATAGTGATTTTGATTATACTGGCCATGGCCCATGAATGTTGTAGGTTGAGGATATTTTTCATCTTCTAATAAATAAACCATTTAGGAATGATTGGCTCATGAATGGGATTCTCATCACTAAATAATTTAACTTCACTCAAAGGATTAGTAAAGGTTAAGTTTGGCTACTTTTTTACAATTGGTACCAATGCCAACTCAATGTTCCTATTTTCTAGGGGTGCAACTAGAACTAGGTCCAAATGTATCTCCTTCCCTTTTTGTTTCTCTAATTCCTCAACTTGGAATGAAGGCTACTAAATTTTTTCTTATTATTCATCTAATCCATATGACTTAGCAAGAACTTTAAGTGCATTTTCCACTATTTCCCTAGGACCTAGTGCAATCATGTCAAAGAACTCAATTAGGGGTTCTAGCCATTCAAGTTGGTTAGAAGAAGATGCCCCTTCACTAGGAATTTATTCCCATTTCTCCTTCCTAGGTCCTTGTGTAACTTGTGTTTGTGGTTGTTATAGTTTTATTTATTGTTTCTCTAAAGGGGGCCTAGAAGAATGTCTAGGCAATAAGTGGTATTATAGGGGCCCCATTTTCCATATCTCACTAGGAGGTTTCTCATCTCTATCTAGTCTAGCCTCAAGCCTAATATTATGCTTCATCAGATTGGAAAACATTTTTATGAAATTGGAGGCCCTAATATACATAATGTCATGAACACCAAGCCTATGTTTGTATGGGTAATTCATTGTCTTTGATTTCAAATATTTTATGACCTTATCATGAGGGTCCCACTGCCTCAGTGCATCTAAATATATGTTGAATAAGTTTTTGTGTTTAGATTTGACATCCACATGATATCAATTATGTAGTATAGTCCTATTGGAGGTCAAATAAAATGGGTGAATGGTTCCTTTCCTTTTTTGCTTACACACACCATCTATACCATGGAAAAGTTGGTATGCAACCTCTTATTCTACCAATTTTGTTGGAACATTGACTAGTAGTTTGAGGGGCTAAACTAAGGTCCTTTATATTCTAATCACTATGCAATATTGACAAAACTAGATGTCTCCAATTAAATCCACATACTTCTTGACTAGAGGGCTGACCCTACCCATGGGGATACTTATAATAGATTCTACCAAAGTTTGATATACACAATCACAAATTAATTGTACATTGTGTATAATTTTTAATATGTAAAACTTATAATAGTGATGGGAAATAGTGTGTCTCCCTTTATGTGGCCGCTTCTTTATGTTAAGGATCTTGGTAGTGGCCAAGAGGGCATCTAGAATATAAGACATCATCAAGAAGTGGCTATTAGTTTTCTTCTTCATGGATGAAAATTGTTGTCTCAAAAAAAAATTAATCATCTAACCTATTGGGGGAGTGATTCCCTTTTCTACCATGAAGTATACATAAGGCACCTAAATTTTATTAACATGTGTGGTGGAAGGACCCCCAGATAATCTATTCAGCAAGGTCATGATTAATTTGATTCCTTCCCTAAATTAGCTAATTGTCATATTATTGATGGGTTCTTATATTACATGTGTTTTAGTAAGTAGCCATGGGCAAGGATGGTATTTAATCCATTTTTATTAGTCCATGTTCTGATTGTAGGCAAGTTTACCTAGGCTTGCATAGTTTGTATAAGATTTCAAATGTAATTAGGGAAATATTTGATACATTTTTGAAAATAAGTTCTTGAATTATCCAATCTTAATCAATTTTACAATCTATGAAAATGGGGGAAATAACATCAATACAATGTAAAACCTTAGGTTCTGTAGTAGCATAGTGGAGACTAGTCATCGGGATGGAGACTAGTTCATTGCATCTCTAGAGTATTGTGGTATTATTTTGATCCTCCCTCATGATGACCTATATTTTTTTAATGGTCTAAAAAATATTAGAATAAATTTTCTTTTCACTGTTTAATGCCATAACATTAAAGCTAGTATCCTTAAATATTCTTCCCTCATTATCTGAAGCTAAATACAATTTTGTGTCATCCCTTTATTACTACCTCTAATTTACCATGACTTTAAAACTTGTAAATTATTTAATAATGGTATACAACATAGCCTTTGGGTTATCTTATTCTCACTCAGATGATAATTAGACTCTTTTTAGCTCAACTGTGATTAATTAGAGTTTAAATTAGGCCTTTTTGTGGAGGTTACGACCTTTTTTTAGCTTTAATGGCTATGGTAGCTCAGAATTAGGTGAATTTATTCCATGTATTTTATTTACACCCATAACTTTAAAATTTTTCCTTTCCATGCCAACCAAATCTTTGATTTTATCATTTTGTGCTTATGTGTCACCTACGTGGCATTTATATGGTAACATTCATGGCTTTTTTCATAAATTTTTTAAAGGAACTAGTTGTTATCCTTTAAAATCCATTATTTTCCTCATGTTATCAGTTTTTTGCTCATGGATCAACACATACTATTGATCATGATCATGGGGATTACACATTATTGGTTGTCTTTATATCGAGATCCATGGTTGTGCCACTTGGGACCTTTGTGGGCCTTTTGGGCTCTATATTTCATGAATAAACATGTGTTCACCATATGTCAATCCCATGGTCCTTCAGGGGTCTCATTGAATAGTCTCTTTTAATTGCACTTTGTTCGATCAACTTGGTCTTATTAACCACAAGCAATTGATCCTACAAAGTGCATGAACTTTAATTAGCATCAGTATATAAAATGGACTTAAGCTAAATATTTTTAAACTAAATTTTATTTTGTGTTAACAAACGTGACATCAAATTTAGGATAAAATATTTAAGATAAGTTTTAAAACACATATAAAGGGGACCCAAATAATAAGTGGACTTAATGTAAGGTTTTAACCTAGGGTTTTCTCATGTTGATAAATAGGATAAAACATTACGTTAAAACTTTTAAGCTAGGTTTTATGCATAGGGATTTATTTTTAAAATAAAACATGATATAAGTCTTTGGCCTAAGGTTTATTGTATGGAAATAAATGTAATTAGAACCTTAGGATAGAGACTTATATTAAGTCTGTGTTTGCGAATATTATACCACAAGATCATTTTATCATTAAAATTCAAAGACCATAAGTTTTTGTATTTCCCAAAAGGGGGTAGGTCCCATTGAATTACAACACAAGTAATAAGCCTAAGTAATATTTTAAATCATATTCTTATGTTTAAGTAAGATGATCGATGATATTAAATTTGATGGCCTCATAAAAGTTAATGATGGCCTCACAAGCATTGAATGATGTTCATGAGAATGTAAAATTTAAGTTTGTGAAGTTCATTAGGTCTATAAATCTTAGATTTAACATTCTTCATTTGATCATTTAGTCTCAATGAAGTGTAGACTATTGATTAAGATCTAAGCACATGCATTCCATTGGTCCTTATAATCATGAAGAGAATTGAGATAGCTCATTGATCAACATGTATGCAAATTAGAGTAATTTAAAGCCTAGGTCTTTAAAGAATAATAAAATGGTTCCCTTCAAATATTACAATAAAAACCAAAGTTTTTATCCTAAGGTTTATTATATTTTAATAGTATAATAATCCTTATGGCAAAAACTTAGGTTAATTCTAAGTTTTAATGCATGGAGATCTTTAAACATTAAAATCAAATGTGAGAGTGCCACATGATGACTCTATGAGACACCTCAAATTTTGACTTTTGTTTAACCCTAAAAATGTTTCATAGAGCATCGATCAAGATTGAATTTATTGAGATGGTGACACTTGTCATCTTCATGAGTTTTTCTTAGGCCTTAGACATTTCAACACCAAGT
The DNA here is from genome assembly GCA_037957365.1 of Torreya grandis. Lineage (NCBI taxonomy): Eukaryota > Viridiplantae > Streptophyta > Pinopsida > Cupressales > Taxaceae > Torreya > Torreya grandis. The sequence goes on from JARHVA010005990.1 coordinate 182,212, forward strand.
TTGCTATGTTAGATATTTTTGTGTGAGTAGCTATGTATTTTTTATCATGATATTTAGACTTGATCATGATTGGTTCATTTTGAATTATTAAAGATATATCATAAGTATATGTTTAATAAAAAGGGGCCTCTTTAATCTTGAAGATGATTGTATTCCATTCGATCATTTAGTCCTACTTAAATGTGGACCATTGATCATTATTTGAGTGAATGCATGCCATTAGTCTGATGGATCAAAGGATTTAGATTAATCACATCTTTTTCACTTCATCTAATTGATCTTCATTATGAAGCATAAACCATTGATCCTACAAAGATGCAAGTTACTTAAGTTAGGGCTCGAGTCAATATAGGAACTTAGGCTAAAGTTTTAATACTAAGGTCTCATTTGTGTTAATAAATACAAATGGGGCATTAGGGATAAGACTTTAGGCTAAGTATAAAATAAATAATACCATGTGATATTAAAGAATAGGATGAAGTTAGGAACATAAAGGACCTTGTAAACATAAATGCTAGACCTTGTTAAAATAAAAAGAACAAAAGGGGGGAAATATAAAGGGACCAACCATAATCTATCAAGCTAATGTATGGTCATGTTAAAAACATGACCAAGCCTTTATATAAAAATTTAGGCTTAAGTCTAAAGTAAGTTTAAAAATGTTCTTGCCAAGTTTGCTCCTAACAAATCTAAATTTGAACAAAGGGTCTAAGCTATGGTTTTCTGAAAGAGGGATTTAGAACATGAATCTACCTATGATTTCTCACAAACTAAAGGATAGTAAAATCTTGAATGAGGATAAAACTATGAAAATCCTAGCATCATCCATTAATAAGAGTTTCATGAGACCTACAACTTAAGACATGAAGGCCAACTGTTAGCAACATTAGGAAAGTTTAAAGTAAAACCATGAATAAATTGGGAAATTTTGTTAGGCATATATGATTTTCAATTTCAAATAATGTGCAAAATATGAAGCTTTCAGTGTTAAGGTTCAAAGTATCCATAAGGGTCCCTATTTTTTATAGAAATGGGGGTATGTTGACCTCAATAGGAGTTGAGATTAAAATGTTTTTACTTGATATATTTTTTTGGGAAAGTGGAATTATACCTATCAACAAGGTTTGGGTTCCACTCCTTATTATAATTATATAGGGGAGTTAAATCCTAGCTCTAGGAGGGATCATCACTTCCAATTTATCCTCATAAGTGATGAGAGTCTGCAAAGGAGGAAACTTTTATATGATGTCTTATCTAGTGGATGCATATTATTCTATTGTGATTTTAAAAAAAAACATGTTTTTCACAATGGGCACCTAAAAATTCCACAATACATGTGATCTAATCCAAGATGTAAATCCATCATTTCATAGCTCACATCAAAGATATTTACAACCAATTTTTCCCACCTCTATACTTTATCATGAATGAGAGGAGGATGCCCATACTATCTAAGGGTATGATAGCTTTATTCATTGATATTAGGGCCTATAAGTACTATCATAATTTCATTATTATAACAGTTAAAGTAATTTTGGGTGGTCCCTTCATGTTACCCTACCATGTACTTGGTAAATTGGTAGAATAGGAGATTTCATACCAATAGGATAATGGTGTGACACTTAATTTAACTAATAGGAAGTAACATTACTACCCATACTTAACATCTCATTATTAGTCACCATGAATATATGAATATTACAATAGTTGTAGACGTGGAAACTCATAGATCATCCTTGAACTTGTAGTTATATGATGATAGGTAATGGGACCCCCTTGTGAATGTTAATAAACATTTAGAATAATTGAGATATAGACTTAATATAACCTATCACTATTATCCCCATGATGATGATAAGTTTTTTTAACCTAGTAGATGACAATAAAGTAATTGAGAATTTGGATGTTTCAAGGATGTTATAAGAGAAATAATTTGGGAAACAAGTTTTCTAGGAGAGATTCAAGGAACCCCTAACCTAAAAGGATACCCTAGGGATAGAAACAAGGCCCAAATATATAACCCTAAAATGGATTTATATAGTGTCTCCTCCATCTTCATTAACTACTTATACCTCAATTGGAGAAATAATCGATGTGGTAAACACTATCTCCAACATGTAGTGCATATTTATAGTGATTCTAAATCCCAACATAGTTCCCTATAGGCTCAACTATGTATGTCACCAAAACTAGGAACCCATACTTATATCATGCTTATATCTTAGGAGATTTCCTTAATAACTAATTCTACACATATTTAAGATTCCACAGATTCCTTTATTATTTATAGTACTCTAGTAGTTATTAGTTTATATCTTTTAGTGCTACCATAGATTTTAATTCCTTTTTTATTATGAATATTCCAATTATTCTTATTTTTGTAGTTTTGAGTGCTCTAATTTATATCTATACATTTTATAATCCCCTAGTTTATAATACTCTTATTATACTAAGTTATAATCCCACATCAATTTTTGTTTCCACTTCCTTGTGTGACACACGTATACACTAAGCATGTCCCATTTACATAAATCCATTGGAGGAACTAATATATAATTTCCACCACAAATGTAGTGGACCCATTATGTAGGCCTACTCCATGCTTTTGGAAAATTTATATCAAACCTATTGGATGTAGTGTTCATGAAACCCCATCTTCTATAATTGTTCCCTTTGTTCCATCCCCTATAACATAAATTGCTCTAATTTATTCTCACCCTCCTTTACAACTTATATCTACATCAATGATAATTCCTTCTTGGTAACTAATTTGATTTGTTTTAAGTCCCTATGGATTCACTTTAAATATGCACATACCATCTTTAAGGATGATGATTGGTTTCCAAAGTGTTATTGAACCCATATTCCACATGACACAAGATCAAATCAAGGCCTATATGAATCCATATGTACTTCCCTTCATAATTCATAAAGTCACTCCCACTCCCCCACCTTCATATTCCATCCCCATCCAAACCAATCCTACATCTATGCCTTCCTCATCCACTCATTCATCCATGTCACTAGTTGAATCCTAATTTACAAAAAATACAAGGTGTTAAGCATGGGAATTGATGTTAGGTTGTCATTGATGTCAAAGAGAGCATGAGATACCAGTGCATTAATGAAAAATAAGTTATTTTTGATAGATTGGAGTGTGTATGGCATATGTGTAGATAAATAAGGATAAAGAAGAGGTTGTGATGCAGTCATAGATGCATTGGTGAAGTTTTTGTGTGTTATTTGATCATTTGGAAAGAGAAACATACATATTATAGCTTATGAGAAGCCAAACCATCATTGCACATCATGAAGATATGAATGAACTAGAATGTTTATGAATTTATTATAGGTACTCTAAAATTCAACAATGGTTAAAGGTTTTCATCGAAATGTTGTATATAGTGCCAAGAAGGTACTATTATCATTCTAGATTGTACCCTACTTGAAGATGTGGAAGCACACCTTCTCCCCAGCTAATACAATTAGAAATTATCATAGTGTGGGTGGCTCTATGTTGAGAATAACCTCTAGAGAGTGTTAGTTCCCTTAAGATATATCAATTAGATCTGATTTACTATGATTTTTTGAATGTAAAGAGAGAAAGAAACTAAAATGGGAAATCTTATTTAATGGGGTGATGCACTTGAATGATTGGTATTCTCTGAAATATTTTTTAAAATTCATTAAGGGACACATATGAATAAAAATAAATTCTTAAGTAAATCCTAAACATAAATTTTTCAAAAGAAGGCCTAAAAGAAGCTTGCAAAGAAAATTATATTCCTAGTTCTTCAAATGACCTGTAGAGGATGGGATTTTCATAGTAGGTGAGGAAATTCCTTGAAAAAATGGGATATAATTCTCACTTATATTCTGGTATACAATAAAAAATACAATCTATTCTATTAAAAAACTCATATGCAAAATATTTCATTTATTGATAAATGATGCCAATTATAATTTTTGTTCAGCTTCTAGAATTCCTAAACAATGTCTTCAAAAAGCCAATATATAAGTACAAAAACTTAAATAAATCCAACATGGCATGGAAAAGAGAAGGATTAGTTTTATTTTAGTTAAAAAAATACTAAAATCCTTTTACAATATTAAATAAGGGCTTTAAAATCCTTTTACAGTATTAAATAAAATTGAGAAGTGGTGGACCTATGTTTATTTATCAACCTTATTTGCGTCAAAATAATTCCATAAATTAGAATATAAATCTATATTTAATGTTATTTAAAGTTATTTAATTATTTATCATGCATGAAAAGCATGGGAGATGCATGAAATTAGTCAAACTAGTCAACTGAAGAGATTTGACCCTTAAGGACTAGTTAACTCAACTTCAGCTCAACTTGCATGAACTAAAACTTATGGATTTAATTTAGAATTATATATACACTTAGAAAAAATATTCCATGTGATAACTCCAAAATTAATTCATTTTATAGATTTTCAATGCCATTCTTTACCTACTTGATTGACCAATTAAGCTTATTAGGCCAATTAGGCCTAATAGTCTATCTTCTAGCATTTGGACTCCATTAAACCTGAAAAAACATGGTATAAAACATGAAAAAATAATTAAATATACCTATAATAACTTTTATAATCACAAGATATCTTACTTTTATGATAAAACACTCGTCATTTAGTCAACAATGTTGACTAGGGCTATTTTACTCCATTTTCCTGCAGACTGGCCATTTTAATTGAGTTGGTTAGGACACTTATGAGATTATTTTTGAAAAAAATAAAATTTTATGATGAATAAAAATTTATTCTTTGATATACATGGATTATATTTCATTTAAGTGTCTTGTACTTAATTTTACATGCTTTTTTACATTAAAAACATGATTTTTAACCTCATATGTACATATCCATGCATAAAATTGAGATTTATGGAATATTATCTGAGTTTAATTTAAATTTTAAAAGATTTAAAGTTTATTAAAGATGATTTTATATAAATAAAATCAACTATTTTCAAAACTAGTTTTTTGAGGGTTTAGGTGGGCTCTGAAGTTGAATTTTTAAAATGATGGTTCATGAAGTACAGACCTCCAAATCATAATTTTTTTATATTTATATTTATAAAAATAACCCCATAAACAATCCTAAAATATATAAAAAGTTACCATGTGGATATATCTCCATATGGGGTTTTGATTGCATTTTGAGTTACCTACACTCTTAATAATTGTTCATAAATAAAAACCACTTAAATGGTATCAATTTTTGTTTAATTATAAATAAATAGTATTAATAAAAAAATATTAGTATATTTCATACAAATTCCACATGTGGTGAAAGTTATGAGCATCTGAACAGGAGGTTAGGAAGGGTGTCTAGAACTGAAAAAATAAATATTTCACCAAAATGAAAATAACTCTTCAAATTATTCCAAATGACTAAAAACATCATCATGGGGTCTATACCATGCTATAAAAACACTATAAAAGCAATTTTTTCTTGAAAATTCAACAAAACCCTTTTTGGCCTTTATGCATGTTTTCTTGCAAAATATTATATGAGCATGGTTTGCTTAAAATTTAGAGTTTTGACACTCTGTAAAGGTTTTATTATGATGTAAAGACATCATCCCATAATTTAAATGAGAAATCCTATTTAATGGGTTTATGCACCTAAATTATTGGTATTATATGAAAGATTTTTTGAAACTGAGTAAGGCACACATATGAATCAAAATAAATTCTTCATTAAATCTTAAATATAAGTGTTTCAAGAGAAGGCCTAAAAAAAGATTGAAAAGCAAATTCTATTCCTAGCTCTTCAAATGACCTGTAGAGGATGAAGTTTTCATAGTAGGTGAGGAAAGGACCTAAAAAATGGGGATATATATCTCACTTATATGGTGATACACAATAAAAAATACACTCTATTTTGTTAAAAAAACTCATATGCAAAATATTTCCTTTATTGATCAAAGATGCCAGTTACAATTTCTATTTTGCTTCCAAAATTCCTAAAAATGGCTTTATAAAGCTAATATATAAGTTTAAAAATTTAAATTAATCCAAAATGGCATGGTAAAGAGAAGGATTAACCTTATTTGATTTAAAATAAGACTAAAATCGTTTTACAATATTAAATAAAGGCTTTAAAATCCTCCAAGTCTTTAATAATTGTGTGTTCTTCATTTTTGGCATATAATTGAGAAGTGGTGGGCCCATGTTGATTTTTAAACCTTATTTTCATGAAAATAATTTGATAAATTAGAATATAAATCCATATTGAAAGTTATTTTAATTTCTTGAAAGTATTTATCTTGCATGAAAAGCATGAGAGATGCATCAAACTAGTCAAACAAGTCAATCGAAGAGATTTGACCTTTAAGGACTAGTTAACTCAACTTGAGCTCAAATTGCATGAATTAAAAGTTGTGGATTGAATTGAGAATGATATATCCACTTAAAAAACATATATTTCACATGGTAACTCCAAAATTAATTCATTTTATAAATTTTCAAGGCCATTATTTACTTGCTTGATTGACCAATTAAGCCTCTTAGGCCAAATAGGCCTAATAGCCAATCTTTTGGGATTTGAACTCCATTAAACCTTTAAAAAAATAATATTAATCCTAAAAAATAATTAAATACACCTATAAAAACTTTTATCATCACAATATATTTGATTTTGATGAGGAAACACTCATCATTTAGTCAACAAGGTTGACTAGGCCTATTTTGCTCTTTTTTCCTATAGACTAGCCATTTTGATAGAGATGGTTAGGACACTTATAGGATTATTTATAACAAAAATGAAATTTTATGATGAATAAAAAGTCTTATTATTTTATCTCCATTGATCATATTTCATTTAAGTGTCTTGTACTTAATTTTACATGCTTTTTTACACAAAAACATGATTTCTACCCTCATCCTTACATTTCCATGCATAAAATTGACATTTATAGAATCCTCTCTGAGCTTACTTGACATTTTTAATTTTTTTAGGTTGATTCAATATGATTTTATGGAAATAAAATCATTTTTTTTCAAAACTGGTTTATTGAGGTTTTAGGTGAGCTTTGAAGATAAATTTTCAAAATGATGGTTCATGAAGTACAGACCTCCAAATCCCAAAAAAAATCAATTTATGTGTATAACACTTCCCCTCCTAAACATCCCTAAAAATATTGTGTTCTCATTCAAAATATATGAAAATTTACCACGTGGAGAAATTTGTCCATGGGGTTTTGACTACATTCTGAGCTAGCTACACTCTTAATGATTGTTCATAACTCAAACACACTCAAATTATCTCAATTTTTAAATTATTTAAAATTAAATATTATTAATAAAAATATAATAATATAATTCATACAAACTCCACACGTGGTGAAAGATATGAGCATCTAAATAGGAGGCTAAGAAGGGTGTATAGAACTAAAAAAATAAAAATTTCACCAAAATAAAAATAACTCTTCAAATTATTCCCAATTCTATAAAACATCATCATGGGGTCTTTACCATGCTATCAAAACACTATAAAATCACATTTTTCTTGAAAAGTCAAAAAACCCCTTTTTGGCCTATATGTATGTTTGCTTGTAAAAGCTTATATGAGCATGGTTTGCTTAAAATTTAGAGTTTTAGCATTCTTTAAAGGTCTGATTATTATGTAAAAACATCATCCCATACTTTTCAAAAATTTACTTAGACTTAAAAGCCTTTGTGTCACTCTAGAATGATGCCTACTCCAACAGACATGCTAAGGATTGTTAAAAAAATAAAGTATCTCCACTTGTCCAATAACCATGAAACGTTTTCAAAAGGTTTTTCAACTAATAATGACCCTATCTAAAAAATTTGAAGTTCTGAAACCAGTTGTAGCTCCCAAAATATTCAATTTTCTCTCAAAATTGATCCTTATACATGAATTATCTGCATATTTGAACTTGACAATGCTCTTTTGAAATAATAATGACCCATTCACAATCCATTTTTGACATTTTTGACCAAAATTAGTTCTTTTTAGGCCATAATTCCTTGGCTTAACCAACTTTAAAAGGCTATGACTAGTTTTAGGAAAGTTTTATATGATAGGAGTAATAATTTGGCCTTGATAGGTCAATCTACTAATAGGTACCTTGAAGATTTAGAATCTTGACGTGTTTTATATCTTAAGTTATAAACCTTAAAAGTTTCTCTTGCAGACTGTGATGGACCATAGACCATCAAGTTTAACTACATTGAAGTCCAGGGTCAAATAGTTATAATAGATCTAATAGTGAGTGTTCATCATCCAAATTATGATCCAATAGTGCACATAGAGTAAATATATAAAATATTACATGTGATATTGAAATGTGTGTCAATCGTGATAATTTGATAGAAGATCAATTATGCATATTAAGTCAATACAATGCTTAGAAGGTACATGGTACTACCAAGTGGCTTGATCTTAGAAGTAAGGATCTAAGATCAATAGTGAGTGATGAAAGATAAAGAAAAAAATACTCATAAGGATATCAAAGAATCAATTTTTATCTAGAATTTAGGGATCATTATATGAATACATGTGTCTACAATATTTGAATTACATAGTGACCGTTGGCATTTGAATTAGCAAAGGGAAAAATTAGTCTACAGTATTTTGCTAATATATTTTGATCTAGGATGAATTTCAAGGTGATGTAAAAATAAATGTTGAATATGAATTCAAATAACATCCATATAAGTTATTTATAAGGTTTTAATGTCTATATAGTCGAAGATATTAATCTTGAAAGTTGACTATGTGTTTGACCATGGTCTACAAACAACCTAAGAATGGTATTTTAAGAATTATTTATGGTATTTCTATGTTTCAAGATGAAATAACTATTGGAGAGTGTTTATTAATTAATGAGGACCATCTACATGTATTTTTTAGGTTTAATTAATCCATATTCAATGTAAATAATTTATTATATGTTGACTATGTTTGTTGAATGCACTGGCAGTTTGAGTGACCATCTTATAGAGGTAAGTTGAAGGTGTTCTGTGTAGAATTGAATAAGAAAATGAATTTGGAGATGTTATATAAGTATTTAAATATTATAATAAGGCATTGGTTTTCATGATATACCCCTGATCAGATATGGATAATTAAAATAGTATAACTATATTTTGACATTGTGTGACCAACCTAAGTGGTCATTTTGAGAGAGTTGATTTGAGTGATTAGAGGCTATGTTGGAATGTCTAAGGCACATGGAGGTATTAAAAAGGTATTTAAGGGTTCACCAATTTTATATAATCATATTTATATGTGAAATACTTGAGTGTTTGCTTTAGATGTTTGAGACTATGGTTTTTGTGTATGAGGACCTAAAAATCAAGGAGACCTAATTGGTAGGTTCAAGTGTTGAGTTGGTGTTCTAGGTGGCATAGACCCATGAAAGAGTTAGTAATGGTATATTAGAGATATTTTTTTATGTTTAAAAAGAATTTTTAAAGGATTAATGTGGTCTAAGTAGTCTCACATGTAACATGTGAGTAGGAAGGCCTAATTGTTTTAGGTCTCACCAAGACCTAAAGGTGGTTTAGGGCTAATGAGGTAATGACTGACTTATGAAGAGTATGTTTATCAGATTTAACATGTGTATATACCTATGTTAAGTTTTTTTTAAATATTTAAATCATCTTGGCTGACCAAGATGGGTTAAAATAAGAGAGTGGTATATGTACAAGGTCTAATTAGACTAATTATGTTAGTTATGGAAGTGTAGATTCAAGTGAAGAAGAAAACCTTTGAAAGAGAAGGTACATGTCATTTAGGACCAAAAAAGAGTGCATAGGATTAGTCATGATTTTTTTATCAAGTTTATTCATGAGAACACATAGGTCATTGGACCTAATAATATTATAATAGGTAGTTTTAGTCAGTTAGTGTTAGAGGCTGTTTGAAAGAGATTGGTAGTGAAGAGTGTAGACAAAGGTGGTCATCATTAGTAAAGAGAAAAAATAGGCATTTAAGATGATATATTCAATTTATCTAAGTGGGTTCTTAGTTTCCTAGATGGTTAGTTCTTCCTTGTAAGATAAAGCTTGCTAAAGGTCTAGTTATTGTGGGTGCTCAGCTAGACAAGGGCAATAACTCCTTGTGGGATTGGTGTCTCACTAAACTAATGGATGTGTGTTCTTTAATAAGTTGGTGTTACTCTAAATTTTGGATCTTGTCATTATATGAATATACTCTATATTTCCATATTTTGTGGGTTTTATCCCCTAAGAGGGTTTCCCACATATATCATGTGTTTTGTGCTTGATCTTGTTTTATGTTCCATGTTCATTGTTATGAATGGTGTGTATGCTTCATGATTTTATGTGTTGAATGGTTATGGGTTTAAATGGGTTGGAATTTGATTGAATATCTGACATCAATGATTCGTCCTCCCCCTTTAGTGATTGTACCTCTAATAATTAGTATCAGAGCAGGACCTTCTATGTAAGTTTAACCACTTGAAGGTGATCCAAGGTAAAAAGATGGATAAGCAGTTGAGGAAATAAAATATTGAGTCATATCAATGGTCAAAAGTCTTGAATAATAGATTAGTCATTTTGAGATTAGAAAAAGTAATTCTAGTTTCAAGGATGTTAAACATGAGATGAGGCTTGATAAGTTTAGTGAATAGGTCATACAACATAGAGAAATGATCAGTCATCTTCAAACCAAGTTTGAGAGATTAATTGAAATAGTTAAATAAGACAAGATGACCATGCAAGACCTTGAGGATCAATTAAGGGTTAGAAAGACAAATTTGAGTTTAAAAGATGAAGAATGTAGACATCTCAAGACTCAATTAGAAGTGACAAATGCTAAGTTGAGTTAAATCAAGGTGAACATGATGAGTTTAATTCTAATATTGATTATATAAATATTATTAAAGAACAAGCATGTAGATTGAAGGATGACATGGCTAAAGAAGATAAGAGGTATAAGGAGACCATCCAATTTCATAGAGTTTAGTTAGAGGCTACAAATTAAATTATGAGAGCTAAAGAAGATGAGAGTGTTCAATTAAGGACCAAGCTAGATTCATTGAAGGATAAGCATGAGAAATTTGTTGTTAAAGTAAGGTTGAGAAAGAGAGGTCAAATCAAGACAAGAAAGATGCAATCACTAAGTGCAATGTGAGAATACCTATAGGGAAACCAAATGTTATAAGGTATGAAAGTTCATTTCAAGGTCACTACTTTGCATGTAATCTTTTTGGTTATAAGGCAAGAAACTTTAGAAGGAAGATCAACTGGTCAGCTAGAGGTATGGATAATGTAGTTTGATATAATTTTCATGGCATGGGACATATGGCTAGATTATACCCCAAAATGCATGGGAAAATACTAACCTAGGTATAAAGACCTAAGATAGTTAATCTTGAGCATAATGAACCTAAGAAACAAGATGGTATGTTTGTTATGATTCAAAATATTCATCAAGCAGAAGGTGTGAATGATTTTATTTATTTCTATCATCATCAAGTTGGCCATATTGCAACATATTGTAAAATCAATCTCTCAAGTCATAAGAAGGTGCATCGACATCCTAGAGTGATCAATAAAGGTCAATTCTTGGTATGGAAACCTAAGGAAGTGAAGAACAAGAAAACTAATTTCATTGAGATAAAAGATCAAGGTGGACTACCTACTAAATCAAAAGAGGAATCAACTATGAAGAAGGTTTAGGAATGCCAAGAGTATGTGTCATTTGTCTAGATAGGAGAGGAGAACCAAAATTTGGTTCATGTTGAGATTAAATAAAATACCAAGGTGCTAGTTGAGGCTAGTTATAAGGTATGTATGGATCTAAGAGGACATCTTATTGTTATTTATCAAGTTTCATATAAATAACATTAGTTTTCAATGTGTAGTGATGATTATGTCATGAATAATCATTGTATCCACGTATTGTCAACTCATTCTTAAAAGGAAAGGATAATATTTTAGTGTATGAGAAAGTTGCTTCTCTTAAGTCTAATAGAAAGAATAAGAACTATCAATTTTAGATGACCAAATAGGAGAAGGAATATGAGGAGTTGTCGGAAAATATTGGTTTCACATTGTTCTAGGACATTATTGATTAGCATGTCTCTATCTAGGCTTCAAGGAGACACTTGAGAATAAAGAGGAATTATGGTTGATGATAATTGAGAATTGGTTGATGTTATAGGATAAAAATATCATTTGAAGATGTATTTGGCTAAGGGGGAGATAAATTAGTTAGCTTGAGTGTCTTGAAGAAGATATGAATGATGTGAAGGGAAGCATATGTGAAGATGCTTTAGGCATGATAGAAGTGTGAATATGTTTGTTATAGTTATGAATTTTATAATATTGATATGATGACTTGATCAAAATAATTCATGTGTTTTGATAAGGTATTAAATCTTCATACATGAGAAATAAGATCTTGTGAGTTGTATAGGTAGATAAGTCTAAGGATCAGAGAATCCCATGTTTAAATTGGTGTATGGTTTCAAAATAGATAACACAAGATGGATCATGATGTTAGGGGGATATTTTTAAGCTCTATGATTAGTTTATTAGGTCCAAGGATTACAAAAGTCTAAGTTCAGATTAGTGCATGTTGAAGGGGAATAATGGATTCATATGCTTGAAATTATGTAAGTATTTTGAGCATATTAAATAGTATTTGAATTCATAAATGATGTTAAAGAATGATTGTTGGCATGTTGAGGAAGAGATTCTTTGTCATTAATGTCAAATGGGGAGAAAGATCAAAAATAAGGAGTTCAAATGAGTAAGAAGTCAATGTGAGGGTGTTTTTCCATCAATGACAAAGGGGGAGATTTATTAGCATGGTAATTGATGCTAAGTTTTCATTGATGTGAAAGAGAGCATGAGATACTATTGCATTAATGAGAAAGAAGCTATTTTTTATATCTTGGAGTGTATATGTCATATGTGTAGATCAACAAGGACAAAGAAGAGGTTATGATGCATCCATAGATGTATTTTTGAATTTATCATGTGTCATTTGATCATTTGAAAAGATAAAAATGAATATTATAGATTAAAATAATTGAAACCATCATTGCACATCATACCGATATGAATGAACCAGTAAGTGTTTATATTTAGTGTAGGTACTCAAAATGTCAAAAGTGGTCAAAGGTTTTCATGGAGATGTTTTACATAGTGCCAATAATGTAACCTAAATATTTGGACTATTGAAGTGTTTTCTAGATGAATTTATAAACATTCAAAGTTGATCTTGTATACTATGATGGACCAGAGTCTTTCAAATTTAGCTACATTAAATTTTAGGGTCAAATAGTCAAGATAGATATAGCAGTGACCATTCATCATCCAAATTGTGATCGAATAACTTGTATAAAGTAAATATGTCAAATATTTTATGTTATAGTCACATTTTTCTCAATAAATATGCTTTTATATAAGATCAACGATGCGTAATAAGTCAATAAGTCAAAAAATGCTCAAAAGGTGCATAGGGCTGCCAAGTGGCTTGATCTCAAAAAGGAGAATCTAAGATCAATGATGAGTGATGCAAGGTAAATAATAGGATAATCCTAAAGATATGTATGGATCATGATTGATATATCTTTTAATGAGCACAAGATGAAGACACATATCTCAAATATTTGCATTACACAGTGATCGTTTGCATTTAAATTAGTAAAGGGAAAAACTATTCTGCAATATTTTGCTAATATCTTTTGATCTAGGATGAATTTGAAGGTGATGTAAAAATAAATGTTGAATAATAATTAAATTTTCATCCCTATAAGTGATTTATAAGGTTTTAATTTTTTCATAATCAAATATATTAATCTATAAAGTTTAATGTGTGTTTGACCATGTTTTGCAAGTAACCTGAGAAGGGTATTTGAAGAATTATTGATGGTATTTTGATATTTTAAGATAAAATAAAAATTTGAAATGTTTTATACTCTGTGAGGACCATATTTTTGTATTTTGGAGGTTTTAATAATCCATCTCTAGTGTGAACAATTGATTATAATTTAACTGTGTTTATTAAATACATTGGCAGTTTGAATGACCATCTTGTAGAGGTAAGTTGAAGGTGTTATGAGCAGAATTGAAGAAGAAAATGGGTATGTATATGTTCTATAAGTCTCTAAGGATTATTATAAGGCATTTTTTTCATTGTATTCCATGACCATCCTGAGTGGTCATTTTGAGAGAGTTGATTTGACTGCTTAGAGCCCATGTTGGAATGTCTAAGGAACATGGAGGTGTTTCATAGGTATTGAAGGGTTCACCCATGTGATATAATCATATGGTAATGTGAAATACTTGAGTTTTTACTTCAGAAGTTTGAGATTGTGTTTTCTATGTATGAAGACCTAAAGAGCAAGGACACCTAATTGGTAGGTCCAAGTGTTGATTTGGTATTCCAAGTGGCATGAACCCATGAAGGAGTTATTAAGGGTATATTAGAAATATTTTTTATGTGTTTGAAGCATTAGTAAAGGATGAAATTGATCCAAGTAGTCTCACATGTAACGTGTGAGTATGAAGGCCTAATCATTTTAGGTGTCACCAAGACCTAATGGTGATTTAGGGATAATGAGGTAATGATTAAATTATGAAGAATGTTATTCTCACATGTAAATGTGTATGGACCTATTTTAAGTGTGGTTAAAATATGTAAATCATATTGGCTAACTAAGATGGGTTAAAGGAAGCGAGTGGTATAAGTACAATATCTAATTAGACTAATTATGATAGTTGTGGAAGTGTGGATTCAAGCAAAGAAGAGAACCTTTGAAAGAGAAGGTATAGGTCATTAAAGACCAAAAAATAGTGAAGATGATCAATCATTCTTGTCTGATCAAGTTGATTTAGGAGGACACATAGGTCATTAGACATAATGAGTGTAGAAGTAGTTTGAGTGAGTTAGTCCTAAAGGTAGCTTGAGAGAGATTAGAGGTGGAGAGTGGAAAAAGGTGGTCATCATCATTTGAAGAGTAGAAACATGTGTTTAACATTATTTTTCAAGGTAGTTGAGTGGGTACTTAGTTACTTAGGGGATTGGTTCCTCCTTACAAGATAATGTTTGCTAAAGGTCTAGTTATTGTGGGTGCTCAACTAGATAAGGATAATAGATCCTTATGGGATTGATGTCTAACTAAAATAAGAGATGAGTTTTCCTTGATAAATTATTTTTGGTCCAAATGTTGTATATTTTAATTATAGTATTGTAGTCCATCTTGTAGGGTTTAGTGGGTTTTATCCCCAAGAGGGTTTCCCACATATATCAT